>JAKCPI010028282.1:0-11951 GCA_023213315.1 Euborellia annulipes | reverse complement strand
CGAGTCAAACTTATATAAGAGCAGCAAGTTTAAATTATTTTTACAAATCTTAATTTTATATTTATTTTTTTAAACTAATGTATATATTATAAAGTACTAAAAGTTTGTTGAGATATACCAGGGTATATACTACATATACCCCAGAATAACTAAATGTTTTTTTTTTTTAACGCTAACTCCGAATTCAGTTCGATAGAGTTTTTCTTAACAACAATAATCTTGATCGCTTCTCCCTTAAAATTGAATTCCTTGATTTAATTTTATTTAAATGGATCCAGTGTGAGAACAAATTCTGGCTAGTAATATATACGTTTATCCGAAATGAATAGATGTGCTGGGGTATAAATTCCAACCGATTTTGTGTTGTGCTTTCCTTCGTTACAACCCGGGGATTGTAAAGGATTAAAGAATTTGTTGGAACATTCATTCGTCGTTCGTTCCGTTGTGCAATAGCGAAAGCGAGGACGGTACATCGCCAAGAACTCATGTAAAAATGCTTGGCACTGACACTCAACGAAGCTTTAATAAAACATCAGACTCGAGACAGGCGGAAGGAGCATTTCAAGAAACTGGAATACTCAGCTGTTTTAACTGAATTTACATCAAGAGACTCTCTCCACCTTCCTGCTTAGATCTCTAATCTTTTCGAGTTTAACAATAAACTTTTTTTATGAGGCTTTTGGGACCAAAAAATGAAATAAAAAAAATAAAAGTTTTATAAATTTTGGAAATTGTTTAACATACTTTGATTCATTTATTAAAGCATTGGCTTTCAAATTCATGTTTAATTTTATACCACCGGCAGCGAGGGAAATTACAGTAAGTCTCAGACATTGAAAGATTTTTTTTTTTCAATTGAAAATGCAGAACATTTTTCTAGGCAGACTGACTCTCTTTTTGGACGTTATTCGCTTGCCTGGCCCTTTTGGTCTTTTTCCCTCTTCAGTTGGATGCCACTTCGGCGACCAATAATAAAGCGCCAACGTCAAATCCACTCTTCGCCCAGAACCCGACCCGACCCGTCTCTCCTCTCGAGGGCGAGTGGGATGGATTTTATGCAACACTCCATTCCGAAAACAAGACGACGTCGGTTTTGATATGAAATCAATTGCGAAAAAAAAAAATGTTTTCAAACGACTTATTACAACGCCTATGGTTTTAAATAAGAGTGATTGAATTGAGGAAACAGGAATAAATAAATAAACAAGAAATTTGAATAAACCAATACGAAACCAAATTAACACCATATTTAAATAAAAAAAATTTTTTTTTTTGCACTTTTTACACTTTTTAATTTCTCTTACCCTATACCCCTGGTATATGAAATATAAAGTATTGCGATCATGTCAAAAATTCGATGTCGAATTCTTGATGGATATACAAATTTTGAGGTCCCCTGAATCCAAAAAGGTGGGTCTGTGTGGACATTTTTAACCATGAAGGAAATGAGCTAGGAGGTTGAAATGTTATATTTAAGTTAGGCATCCCCCTGGGTCGTGATACAAAGCTTTTGAACAGAACCGACAAAAAGTACTAGTACTTTACTGATGCTCTATTTCAATTTTTTTCGATTTTCTAAAAATTCGCTTGTGATTTTGATTAAAATTCAAAAATCAATTATTTTTAAGATGTTCTTTAAAATGTATAATATATTCTCATTTTGCCCTCAAAATTGTTTGAAGCACACTTTACTTTACTTTATAGAAAAGATAAAAGAAATGGTTGCCATGGTAACAAAATATAAATATTTTCCTATAATTATAAATTCTGCATCTTGACTTTTAATAAGTATATGTATATCGGTGGAAACTAAATATATCTTGACACAAAAAATCTGGTGTGACAAGCACAGAACACAACTTTCGATTACCGAAGGTAAGAGAAAGTTGTGTCTGTGCGACCAGTCACACCAGATTTTTCTCTTTGGGTAGAAAAAAAAAAAAAAAAATATTTGGAAATTGGTGAGATTTGTCCAAATAATTTTCATTGCGCTACAGTATCGTTCCATAAAAATTATTTTATTGTTCAAGGAACTAAGCAAACACTGTACTTTAGAAAAACGGTATTTACCTCTTTCGAATTAGTTTAAAGAAATACAAAATTTATTCCGAAATGCCTCCAAAAAAGAATCAACAGTTTGAGGCTTTATTTTTTCTTTACAGAGCTCTTGAGTAATTTTATAAAAAAAAAAAAAATATTTATAATTACTAACAACTTTTTGGCAATATTTTCATATTTTTTAGAATATTTTCTAAATATCTCTCAAGCCGGTCCTTTTGTACCAGTTTTTATGCACTTTAATAGGCTTTATTAGTAACATGTTGTCAAGAGCTAATCGCACCCTTCATCATGATTAACAAATTTATTATAATATTTCCATTACATGTTGGTATTTATATACAAATCATTGGTATTAAAAGGACATTAATTTCCACCCCTAATCCGATTTAAAATAATTTATATTATTACATACACGTTAATTTAACAATAATACATTTAAATTTATAATCTTCTCAACATGTCTGATCTACGATTTGTAAAAAAAAAAAACATTTGGAGTAACATATTACACAACAAACTTAAAATATAAAAGGCTTTATAACAATTTGTATTTGCCGCTAACTCATGGCGTTCTGCACAAAAGATACCACACGACACAAGCATGCTTGTGCAAGACACAGCTTATGCCAAAACCTAAAAAATGAGGTTAGTTATTCGAAGATAACAAGAAATGCTCACTTGCTTTAAACAAAGACACAATAAATATTAATATTTAAATTTAAATATTAAATGAATTAATATATATTAAATAAATATCAAATATCAAGACGTCTATAAAATGGCGGAGTGTTTTGCTTGCACAAATATGCTTGTGTATGATTAAAATTCAATCGAGCATCAAGCGGCTTGCATAATTAAAATGCTTGCGCATAATTCTCCTACAGACGCTACAGTTTGCTTGTACAAAAAGATTGCACCTGCATGCTTGACAAGTTTGCAGTTGCGTGTGCAGCCGCCTCTATATAATATCACTCACTTTTACATGACTACACCCTAAAAGAATCTGAAATTAAAATTTTAAAATTTTTTATGACGGGCAGAATTATACTCTAGGTAATCTATAGGAGTGATTGATTACTTATTATTACATTTTTTTAGTTTTTTACTTTTATAGAACGAATTGAAATAAATAATTCTAGTAAGTCTTAGGGGATTTGGCCATAGCTCTTTCGGGGCTTAAGAGGCCCTAGGGACCATCAGCCTTTATCCCTTCCTCTTCTACTTCTTTAATCGATCCAAAAGCGAGCTATCTATGTAGCTGCTGTACCCTCCTCCTCAACTTAATGCCATCCGGTTCTCAAGATAATCTCAACAACTCATCCTCCAAACGCCTTGGGTACGAGTTTTCGAAACTGTCAAGGCGAATATAAAAAATACCGATAAAAATAAAAATTTTTCCCTTTAATTCTTTTTTTCATATTTTATAACCAAATAAAAGTCAACGGTTATAGATTGAATGGCGCCACCTACTTGAAGGGGGTTAAATAAAAAAATTCCAATGCTAAAATTGTCTCTCTCTTGCAATAAGGATTAGGACTGGAAATTTTATTAACCGGTTAAGATAAAAAAAAATTAACAGATCAGGAATGAGGGTGAGCAGCCGGGTGATAAAATGAAAAAGCTTTACTTGTTTGGTCCTTTCTCTTACATATTTATGTACTAAATATATATAGAGAAAGAATTGCTTTCATGTCAAAAATTCGATGTCAAGAATTTGATGGAAATACATGTTTTGAGGTCTTGAGACGAAAAAAGTGGGTCCCGCAAAATGGTCTGCCTATCTTCCATTTAAAGCAAGAAAGAAAATAGCTATGGATTTAAACTTTGGTATTTAAATTAGCTACTCCCCTGAGATGCGAAAATAAGCTTTCAAATTAAATCGGCAAAAGAGCAGGCTACTAGTACTTTACTGATGTAGGCCTCATGGGCGTAACTAGAGAATTCGGCTGGGGGGACCATGGGACCAGCCATCCTCCGGGGGGCCTGGAAAGCCCCATATTTTCTCAATTTTTCTTGGGGCATGGAGCTTTCTGGGGGGGGGGGGCACGAGTCTTCTGGGGGAGAGGGGCAGGCCCCCCGGCACCCCCCTAGTTACGCCCATGTTAGGTCTACTTTTTGAGTATTTTTCCAATTTTTTCAAAATTTTAAAGATGTTGATTAAATTCATAAATCAATTATTTAAAATGCATATTTTCATTTTGCTCTCAAAATTGTTTGAAGCACACTTTATTTTTGTATTTTTTTTAGTATTTTTGGCATATTAGGCAATATAGACTTTAACAATATTCAAATTACTCTAAACTAAATAAATATTCATCGAACTGCCTGAGATCCGAAGCCGCACCACTTGACTTTTTTAAACATTCACACTTTTTTCTCATTCACATTCAAACACACATTCACACAGTCTTTTCGGCAACTTAGGACATTTAAGACTTTTAACGATATTCGTATGTTAATAATAAATCTATTGGGATTCAGGCATTTCTATTTAAGCCATCTGGTATCCAAATGGCTTAAATAAAATTATCGGACTGCCTGGGGTCCGGACCCGCGACGTTTGGTATAGGAGGTAGGCACGCTACCTACTACGCCAAACCCGAGGGCGAAAAAATAGTTACCAAAGTAACAACATTTTTCTATGTTTATAAATTTTACATCTTGAATCCTAATATACTGCTGGAACTAAATAAATGTCGACACATAAAACCTAGTGTGACAAGCGCAGAACACAACATTTAATTACTGAGTGTGAAACGTTGCGTCCTGTGCGACCATCTCTCACCAGATTTTTTTATTTATTAAAGTTTAGTAATTATTTTTTTCTTTAAATAAAAAAAAAAAAAATTCTGTACTCCAACAAACATGTATCTGTACTCCTCCATACTTAGGATGATCAAATTGAAAGGAAATTAATTAAGACAAGATATGATAACGATTATATAGCAATTTTATCTTAACCTAATTATCCCTTTTACTCAGTTAGGGACTATTAAAAACCCCCCTCCTCTGGTAGATAACAAAAACTATATCACTAGAGGAGTTTAATCACCTTCAAATATATTAGTCAGGAGAGGAGACTTTATGGGAGATAGTTTCAAATGGAATTTATAGCTCTTCATTTTCATGATTAATATGCATTCACGTTATACAAAATACCCATTTGTATTAATAAAGCAAATTTTGACATAATAAAATTAAAATATTCTCAATCTTTATTATATACGAACAAAATTTAATTTTTATTTTCTCTTACCCTATATATAGAGAGATAAAGTATTGACATCATGTCAAAAATTCGATGTCAAGATTTTGATGGATATACATGTTTTGAGGTCCCCTGAGTCCAAAAAAGTGGGTCCCGCAAATTGGTCTGTGTGTAACGATTTTTAGCATGAAGGAATTGAATTACCGGATTGAAATTTTATATTTAAGTTAGCTACCCTCCCGGACACTCATAATAAGCTTTTGATCAAAATCGGCCAAAAAGCACTAGAACTTTACTAATGTACTTTTTCAGTTTTTTTTTTTTTTTTTCAATTTTCTCAAAATTCGCTCCAACGATTTTGATTAAAATTCAAAAATCAATTATTTTTAATGCTCTTTAAAATGTATATTCTCAGTTAGCCCTTGAAGTGTTTTGAAGCATACTTTTTTGTCCTTCATAGAAAGATAGGGGAAATGGTTGCCATGGTAACAGAATATAAATTTTTTTAACACACTTTTTCTTATTTACACTCACATTCACACACACATACACACAGTCTTTTCGCAACTTAGCCATTTAAGACTTTAAACGATACTCGCAGGTTCAAACCTTCCAGGAGTCCGATGCATTTTATTTAAGCCATTTGGTATCCAAACGGATAACGTAAAAGTCTTAAACGGACTCCTAAGGTGCCGAACCCAAGACTTTGTGTATGCGTGTGTTGCATGTGAGCCTACACCAAGCCCCGAGGGCAAATATTTTTTTTTTAGAAAAAATTCATATAAAAACTATTTTTTAGATGATCTTTAAAAAGTACATCAGTAAGGAGTTTTCTTGAAAATTGTTTGAAGTACACTTTACTGATGTATTTCAGATTATTCAAATTCATTTTCCGGCTCTTCCTTCCATAGAGCCAATGTTAAATCCCTATGGCGATTTGCATGTTAATTTCGATTCATAAGGGGGTCGGTCCCCCTTTTGAACTTTTACACATTAAAAAAAATTTTTTCCAATTTTCATGAAATTTTGTATTTATTTACGATTCTATATTGTGTATAAAATGTCCAAATATGAGATTAAAATTTTGAAAAATAACCATAGTTTATTTCAAGCAGTCAACATTTAAAATGCAAGTTTGAAACTAAGGTGCTATGGGAAACTAAATATATCTCGACACAAAAAATCTGGTGTGACCAGCACGGTGCCTTTCTCTTACCGAAGGGTAAGAGAAAGTTGCGTGCTGTGTGTCACACCAGATTTTTATTGTCATTTTCTAATTATTTTCTTCTTTTATTTATTTTTTTTTATAGACTCTTTTTCGAAACCAAAGTTTTTGAGATAATCAGGCTTTTTTAGAGTAAAGTCGTGTGTTTATTTATTTAGATATAAACTTATATTCATTCACCTAGTCATATTACATTGAGTATTTTTTTAAAGTCTTTTTTCTGTGATCATAAGCCGATTATTTTCTATAATAACCGAATTGATCTTTAGACATTATTAATATTATTTTACTTCCTATTTTGGTTTAGGATATTTTTTTTTTTACTACTCTATATCTCTCTATATACTTTTATTGAACATGGAGAAGCACTTTAAAAGAGAGCATTCTCTCGCCCACTGGCTTCAATTTAAAAAATATCATTGCTCGGTATTTCTTTTCTATTTTGACTGTTATGGTTCATTTGGATAACGTTTATAGATTTTATTTTCAAAAAGAATCAATCAGATTTTACCTTTAACTTTTCAAACAAATCAAATGTTATTTTTTTTTGTTTAGTAAATTTACAAGAGTAATTTCTGATGTCATTTAATTGCGTTTTTTTTTTTTTTTTAGAGAATTCATGTTTTTTAAATCTTTTTTTCTACTTCACTTTCTTTTTAACATAAAAATTTGCTGCGGAATGCTTTTGTTCTCCTAACTTTTAAATATTTAATCGGAATTTTATAATAGGCTATATTTTAAAATTACATGACGTTAATCGAATCGTTATCATAATAAAAACCAGATGACATGATTAAATCTCAAATTTGAAAACGTAGCTATAAATAAATTAATACTAGCCCTATAACTGATAAATTTGAATCTTGTTATTTTATTTAAATCAAAGATATAATAGAGTTAGTTAATTTTTCAAGAGTTCAAGGAGTTTGTTTGCAAAGTCCCTTCGTTAATGTATTAATATATTCAAAGGTCCAGCCATCTGTATAAATTTTATTATCGAAAATGTTAAAGGGATCAAAAGCAAGGTTGAAAATTGGATTTGATAGGACTAGCATTAGATATTAAATATGTTAAGGTTCAGACATTAAGGCACTTATAAAGATTAAAAGCTAATTTTTTAATATGTTGTTAATCACTATCACATACGTATAAAATAATTTTTTGAAGCAGATCTGACGATGGGTTATCGTGTAATTAATTATTAAAAATTGAAATTTAACCTGTAGCCTATAGGGAATGTAGACTAATCGCCCCCATATCGAATATGTATGCTACTCCTGATAAACATAAAAAACAAAAAACTTCTATTTTTATCAATTAAAGGTCGTTTCACACGGAGGGTTTTCTGGTTATATCGCATGCGATATGACGTCATTAAAAAAAAAATGAATATATTCGAAATTATATTTGGCTGTGATCAAAATAGAGAGCAAAGAAATTAATTTCTAATAATTTCGTTAAAACGAAATAAATTTTTGTGATGTGTATTTTTTTTTTCTCTATATTCAATTAATTAACTTTTAGAAAAAAAAGATGTAATCTAATTTCCATTTTATTTTATTTAAAATTTTTATCTTCCAAAAGTTAGCCCTTTTTTTTGAACATTTCAAATAACATAGAAGCTGATTTCCTAAAATCACCTTTTCCGGTATTGGATTTGCACAAGGGGGAGATAAGTCTCTTTTTTTCAAAGGTTTATCAGCTTCGTTGCCTTCTTATCAAATCAGTTGGAATTTTTCTAGCGAGTTTGTAACTTATCAGAAGGGTTGTATTGTCCGGGGAAAAAAGTCATTGTTCTGTTTGGATAGAAAAAAAATGATTGACCATTGAGAGGGATTTTGGAATTTCTAGAAAGTCAATCTCTTCAAAAACTAATCAACTTGCCTTTTTATTTGAAATATGAATTCAAGAAAGACACGAGAGATGAAGTAACGAAAAATTTCACCGTATTTATTGAGGCTTAAAAAAATAACTTTTTCCATTGTACTACTGAATGCAGATAGTCGGTATTAAATATAGCACAGGAAGGACAGCAATAAGAATGCTCTGGCATCTAATAAAGGGCACAAGCCAGCTAGACATTGGCTCAAATCAATCATTAGATCCAGAATCACATCTGGCACTCCAATCTTTCTCAATAGTCCTCTCAATAAATCTTTTAAAAATCTAATAATTTTATTTTTATGAAGAAAATTTCAAAAATGGATATTTTTTTCGGTAAATTTTTATTTAATGGAAACAAAAGTGACGTTTCGATTCTAGATTGGAATTGGATTCTTCATAATATTTTATTTTTATGATTTTATATTTTATTTTTATGATTTTTTTGTCCTCTTCTACCCTGGCCATCTTCTAAATGAGATATTTTTCTCTTTGATTTTTGTTAAATTTATTATTCAAAAAACTGTAAAAGCTCACATATTTTAAAAATTTTCATTTATAAATATGTTTCACCTAAAACCTACACCACTTGCCCTCCAAACTTGATAAAAATATTTCTTTTATTCATTCTTATTTATTATTTTATTTATAAAAGTTTAGCAATCATTTGAAAAATTGCTCACTGTGACTAATATTCGGGCCTCCCCCTTAGACGAGTCCCCGCCTCCCTAGGAAGGCGCTCCTCACAGTTTGGAAAAAAAAAATATAAACTAGGTAGAGCCTGGTTTGAAAAAGATGGAATTTTTTAATCAGTGCACAAAAAGACTGTTCATTAACCAGTCAATATATCGTTTAAGATTAGAAATTTGCGAGATACTCCTTCATCCAGATATTTTGAACGGCATCACGCCTGGTCATCTACACTACCAGTCCCATATGTGACCGAAACATCTCCTTTAAATAACACAATATTAAAAATCTGGTGTGACTGGCGCACAGCACACAACTTTCTCTTACCCTTCGGTAAGAGAAAGTTGCGCACTGTGCTGGTCACACCAGATTTTTTGTGTCGAGATATATTTAGTTTCCGATAGCACCTTAGTTTCAAACTTGCATTTTAAATGTTGACTGCTTCAAATAAACTATGGTTATTTTTCAAAATTTTAATCTCATATTTGGACATTTTATACACAATATAGAATCGTAAATAAATACAAAATTTCATAAGAATTGGAAAAAAAAATTTTAAATGCCTAAAAAGTTCTAAAGGGGACCCCCTTTTGAATCGAAATTAACATACAAATCCCTATAGGAAATTAACATTGTTCCTATGCGAAGATAAGGTGGAAAGGGAATTCAAAAAGAGTAGAGAGAGACGATAATGTTTGCAAGTGAGAGAGAGACATATATGTTTTCTTTGAAACAATTAAAGACACAAATAAATTTTAAAAAAATGGGAATTTAAATAATAATTGATTTTTAATCTAATAAAAAGAAAAAGATTTAAATTCCGTTACCATGGCAACCATTTCTATCTTTCCTATGAAGAACAAGAGTAAAGTGGTCTTCAGAAGATTTCAACGGCAAAATGAGAATATACATTTTAAAGAGCATCTAAAAAATAGTTCATTTATGAACTTTTATGATTTTAAAAAAATCCTTGGAGGGAATTTTGAGAAAATCGAAAAAAACTGAAAAAGTACATCAGTAAAGTACTAGTACTTTTTGGCCGATTTTGTTCAAAAGCTTATTTTGAGCGTGTGGGAAGGTACCTAAGTTAAATATAAAATTTCAATCCGGTAGCTCAATTCCTTCATGCTAAAAATCTGTCCACACATACAGACACACGCACGCACACACACACACACACATACATACATACACACACACACACAGACCAATTTGCGGGACCCACTTTTTTGGACTCAGGGGACCTCAAAACATGTATATCCATCAAAATCTCGACATCGAATTTTTGACATGATCGCAATACTTTCTCTCCTATATATTTCATATATAGGCTAAGAGAAAGTAAAATGGAATATCAAATTTATTACAATAATCATAAAATGTATATAGAAGTCTATTTATTTATTTTATATTCTAAATTGAAAGCAAAAGAGACTTCTCAAGTTTTTATATACTCTATCCATCTATATATAGATTATCTAAAATGTTTGAGCCTAAAAACGATTCGACTATTGCTTTTTCTCCCTCTTTAAGCCTTAATAGACCACAAAATGGGCATCTAAAAAGGACCTCCGAACGACAAATGTTCATCCCTTTTAGTGTCTCTTTTTCGAATTTCCTCAAATTCAAAAGGATATTAAGATAAAGACTTTTAAAATGATCATAACAAAACAAGTCCGAATTTATGTATGACAAATTTATTAAAGAGAATAGCATATTGTTTGGAATTACTTTTGGAGCTCGTCTTTTAATAGATAAAAAAAAGGATATAAAATATTAAAGAATATATGATAATAGGACTTGAATTGTATTTTCTCCGGATAATTTTAAATTTATCATATTTCCTGTTATACATATTTTAGAGAAATTTTTAAATAAAAATAATATAAAATAAATCAATTTACAAAATTTTGAAAATGGGAGAAAATTAGCAATTTTTTTTTTAAATAGCCTACTGGAATATGATTCTTTTAGTGTTCCGCAGAAAGTATTTTCGAAATATTACCTAAGTATTTTTAATGGGATTTCTATTCTCCTCCCCCTTGGCTGGGAGGTTAGAAATGTCAAATGTCAATATTGATAAACTAAACCCCAAAGAGTGTGAGTCCGGATCCCATTTTAAGTATCGCTTAAAGTCTAAGATGCCGAAAAGACTTAAAATAAAAAATAAATAAATTGCTAGTCAATAATCAATTTTATTGTACGTCAATGTGGCTTTATCTATTCAAGCGCAAAATGAATTTGTATTTTGAATAGACAATTGTCTTTTAGACGAATTCATCTGTCATCTATTATAATCAAAACTATACTAAAAGTACAAATTTCTATAGAAGAGAAAGGATTTAATCTTTTTTATTTTTATATTAAATTACTATTATTAAAAAAAATACCTAAAATTTTCTTTAGGCCTTACTTTTGCATGTGTTCTGATACCTGTTGTAACTTGTCCACAGGTACTGGTGTTCAACTCCTGCCTCTTGTCAGTATAGGCCGAGATGCCGAGCTCGTCTCCACGTCAGATGGCTTCAGATCCAGGATCTTTCATCTGGTGAGCACCCTCGTAATTTTTTAACTTTACTAACCCTAATTAATCACGATATTCCCAATTCAGTTTAAAAAAATTGATTTATCATGAAATCATTAAATGAAAGAGTGCCGAAGTATTTGCAAAACACCTCTAGAAATGAATGATATAAATGTTACATTGCTTTCTATTTTCTATTAGTATTTTTGGACAGGCTTTTGGTTTTGCTTTAAATTAATAGACGACGTATCTTAATGTTAATGTCACCTTCATATTTCTTCTATATTTTCTAATAAAAATTCGTGGATTCAGATGTTCTGAACCAAACACAATAATCTTCCACCAATTTTTATTAAATACAA
>JAKCPI010028281.1:0-13373 GCA_023213315.1 Euborellia annulipes | reverse complement strand
TACTATTACTGTTACAAAGAGCATATCAATAGCACTTTCAGCCGCTTCTCTCATTTAAAAATTCTTTCATCTAAGAAAAACCAAACATTATTTAAAAGATTTTGCTTAAAGTAGAAGAAAAACTTTTGTGTATTATCATTTATTAGGAAAAAAATGACAAAGAAGAGCATGAGAAGCAATCAGTTTAATAATTTATTTATTTCAAAAATATTGGTTTGATCGGATTAGAACCAGCCTCCGAGCACATCAGGCACTTGTGGCGACGACTGTACACTCAAACAGGAGTTTACTTCACATTGAAGATGGAAGGCAACTTTGGAAAATTTCATTACTTGGACGACCAAACAGTGCACAACTCTTCTGGTTTGAATCATTGATGGGATATAATACCCCTGACGATGGTCCATCAGAGATCGAAACCAGTAGATTCAGGGGACCTTAAAACGTGAAGATCCATCCAAAATCTCGACATCGAATTTTTGACATGAATCGAATACATTCTCTCTATATATTTCATATATAGGATAAGAGAAAGTAAAAAACAGAGAAAGAGAAGAATTTCTAAATGAAAATATATATCAACAAAGTTATGAAGACCTCCTAAATAATGTCAAAATAGAAGTCGATAGTAGAATGTTAATTAATAGAAGTACTTAGCGGTGTTAGGGTTGCCTTCGGGAACCCTACCCTGCTGGGCCTTGGCGGGCGGCGTCTCGGGATATGACTAAGAGTTGTCCAGATAAATGTATTTTAATTTATTTGGAAACACAATATAAAAATATGAAATAAGAAAATCGAGTGGAAAATAAATTTTAGAGCGGGGAGGTAGGACGAGTAGGGCCGATAGAACTTTCTGAGGCCTGGAATACCATTTTTCAATTATTTACACCCTAGAGAACCGTCATTTTAAATTTTATAAAAATCGAGTGAAAGATAAATTTTAGGAGGACGTCCCCCTACTCCTAATTTGATATAATGATAGCCTAAAACCACCCGGGAAATTCTCTACAGATTAAAAAAAAAAACTCCATGAAAATCGGCCCAGTAGTTTCGGAGAATAGTGATAGAAGGGTGGAAGTCTACATGAGTCAAAATCTTCATCTCGTAGATTGGATGCCAGAGGGAAGCGTTTTTTAATCCTTTTTGGCTACCTACATCAAGCCCGAGGGCTCTTTTTGTGTGTTTATAATAGAAAATTAAAAGTAAAATAAACTGCTGGGGTTACCAAATAACCAATTAGTACCTTTACTTAATTGGCATTGAAATATTGCAATAGATACTTTCATGAAAAGTTAAGGCCTATGTCTTATTAGAAAAATATTCTATTGTATTTGAAGGAATCTTGGCGAGATTTACTCGATTATTGAATGCAAATGGTCGTGAACATGAGAATAATTAGTGAAAATTATTGTCGAAGATTTTTATTGGCAAGACGACTGTGATTGCAATTGAGCAGTTTCGGTTATACATTTGACCATCATCTGGCCTGCGAAAAGTTTTTTCAAATATATGTATAAAAGTGTGAAGAACAATATTGTATTAGATGAGTAATATAAAAAATCTGGTGTTACCTTCGGTAAGAAAGGTTGTGTTCTGTGCTTGTCACACCATATTTTTTGTGTCGAGATATAGTTAGTTCCGCTGATATAGTAGAATTCAAGATATTAAATTTATAACAATGGGAGAATATTTATATTTTGTTAGCATGACAACCATTTCTCTTATCTCTCCTATGAAGCACAAGAGTAAAGTGTGCTTCAAAAGATTTCAAGGGCAAAATGAGAGAAAAGAGCATTCAAAAAATAATTGATTTATGAATTTTAATCAAAATCTTTATAGCACATTTCGAGAAAATCGAAAAAAACTGAAAAAGTACAGTGAGGGTCAATATTAAGTCCAAGCGGTTTCTACTTGTGATTATTTCATTGTTTTAATAAAAGAAAATGAAAACCTTTATTGGAAATTTTCTAGGTTTGAACCATAAGAGTTTCCATTAAAAAATATATAATATTTTTTTAAAAACAATGGAATAATCACATGTAGAAAACGCATGGGTGCTACTTAATATTGTCTCTCACTCTGCATCAGTTTGGCCGATCTTGATCAAAAGCTTATTTTCTCGCTTTAAGGGGGTGCCTAACTTAAATATAACATTTCAACCTCCTAGCTCTTTTCGTTCTTGAGATATTTTGTTCACAGACAGACAATGTCGCGAAAACCACTTTTTTGGACTCAGGGGACCACAAATAAGCATAGTTATCATACATGTTAAGTTTCTATATATATATATATATATATATATATATAAACCCAGTATTTCATACAAAGAACATTTAAGTAAATAAATATTGTTAAATATAAAAATGTGCATGTCCAAATTTGGACATCGAGTGGGTGTTCAATTGTGTTTTGTGATAAAAGGTTCAATTATATACAATGAATAATAAATAGAGCTCTATTTGTATAAGAGGTTTTAAATCGATATCGAGTCTGTGGGATTAATTATTAAAAAAAAATAACAATTTTCACCTAAAGATGTTTAACCTCTATCAAAAAAAAAAAATAATAACAACCATGTCCCTGTACTAACTAACTAATATCAAGTAGAAATCAATTTAGTAGATAAGTGAATTCTTCTGCTAACTTGGTGAACAAACATCAATTACTTGATGCTAAAAGCCATTATTAGAAAATATATAAATTTACATCTAAATATTATACAATCAGCAAAATATAATAAGTGAAAACATGGAAATGAATTGATAAAATGGGCGATCTAACTACTCGAGGGCAAATTCGGGCACACCTCTCGATAGAATTTAATAGGAAAAAAAATTGATCAATTTGAACCTATGAGCATCTCGCTGGACCAATCTATAGATGATATTCTACTGCCCTGGAGTCAATTGTCACATTAGGCGCAAAGAAATTTTGTATTAGTGATACAAGAAGGAAAAAGTTTTTTCTTAAACAAGAAAAATTTTTTTCTAATGTTATTAATATCAAAATCAATACTTAATTCCAAAAATATGTATATAATGCCAACTAAAAGCTCCGAAGATGCCTTTAAACGTCAGCTGTTAAAAATATATTTTTTTAAAGGAAAAATTCTGGCTGCGTTTCTTTCCATTCCTGATAGAAAACATGACTTTATTTCATTAAGAAATAAAACTTGAAAAACAAATATCTAACTAAAGATAATAAATAAAACGTTCATCCGATTTATAGAGATGCCAGATGATCTTTATGGCAAAAAATCGGACTCAAGATGGTTGGATTCTTTTTTTTTTAGTATGATAGACTGAGAGAGTGTTAATCATCAAAAAAATTAGTAATTAGTAATGCCTATGTGAAGGATTCAACCCGCTAGGATCACCAGGGGTTGGTATGAATTAGCATGCCACGTTGCCTCTTAAATGTGTTCATTATATATATATATATATATATTTGGCCTATATATAATATTTAATTTAATAATCGCAAGGAAGGTAGATTTGCAGCCAGCAGAATAAAAAAATATTTAAATTCTTTTTGTCAACGTTTCGGACGCCAATCGCGTTCTTCGGGACCAAAGATTGTTAAAAAGGACACACAGATGTTGTTGTGTAATCTATAAAATATTTTAGCAATATTGAAAGAGGCATCCTTCAATTTTGTTAAAATATTTTATATATTACACAACAACATCTGTGTGTGCTTTTTAACAATCTTTGGTTCCGAAGAAGGACGCGATTGGCGTCCGAAACGTCGACCAAAAGAATTTAAATTTTTTTTTCTCCTGGCTGCAAATCCACCTTATTTAATATATTATAATATTTTCAGCAGAAATTGGCCTTGATTAACGACAATCTTCATTGATGTTCATCTACGTCTAAGCCAGAAGCGTCGGTGAACAGATAAATGTATATATAAATTCCAATTTTGTAGATATAGACACAAGGTATAAATGAGATGCATAACAACGAATAAACAAGGAGCAAGAGATTCCCTTTTAGAAGACAGAGTAGAAAAGTCAAAAACATTTGACACAATCATTAGAAAGCCTTAACCAGAAGTACAATAACTTATTTAGAAATAAAAAATATAAATTGAAGACATGGGAGTATAAAAGATTCAATAAATAATGAAATTATTAATTGCCCAAATAATAAAAAAATAAAATAAATAGAAAAAATAAAAAGAAAGTAAATACCTGTATATTAAAATATAATAGTAGCCTGAACTTCAAAAAATGTTTTTACTTTTTCTCATTTCCTTATGACATTACAACTGGAAAAGTTGTTTTTTTTTTCTTTCTTATTTAAAATCAGAAATTATTTAAACACAACGAATACAAATATTTATCTAGTCAAAAAATATCTTCTAATAATCATTTATTAACCTAATTTTATAAAAAAATGTATAAGTATGTGTATGTGTGTGAAAAAATAAACCGTGTATATATATTTTCAAATTTTCCATGTCATAATCACTTTGTTTTTTAAATAAATAATCTAATAATTTTAAAAAATCATCTTAAGACAATCTGCGTTGATTGTTTTAATTATATAGATTTTTATTTAATAATTATATAGAGATTGCAATAAAATTTGTGAGTAATTGATTCCATGACGATGGAATCAGCAGCCTGACAGATTATTCGCATAAAATCAAACCGATACAAATTTATATTAATAAATATAGTTTCAAAGAATAATAAATAAATAAAATAATTTGTATATTATAAAAAAAATGTTAGAAATAGTGAAAAATCAATAATAATCAATCAAAATAGACCATTCCATTTTGACAGTTGTAGTGAACTCGAAATTATATTTTATTTGCTGACCTAATGAAATTATTCAAAAAATATATTTTTCAATTATCAATTTAATTACCTTGAGTAAATGAAATGAGTGAGCCCGGGCCTTTGAAGAGGGAAATCGTTGACAGGCATCCATCTCAGCAGGTTACTTGAGCCATTGGAAATAATCACACAATTGTCACATATTCACTTATCACAAAACAAATAAATAACATTAAAATTAGTAAAAACAACGAATTAAATATAATAAAAACATTGAAAGCACTTGTTAAATAAACGAACAAAAAAAAGCGCGAAGAGAGTATAAAATCGGCGCGATAGTCGACTGATCGACAACGACGAAGACGACGACGACGCCGTTGCCAACTGCAAAATAATATTCTTTGGATAAATTTTTTTTTTTTTTTCATTATAATTCTTTTCAATAATTAAAATATTATTTCCAAGGAATATATTAAATAATATTTTTTTAATCTTTAAGTTCATTTGTAATTTTATATAGATTTATTTTTTTCATAATTTTTATATTTAACTTATATATATATTAATGTTATTAAATATTTTTTAAATTATTATTTTTTTATTTATTAAAAAATATAATGATTAAAAATAAATAAAAATATTTGACTTTTCTTTAAGTAATTTATTTTTGAGCGGGCGCTTGATCTGCCATCTGGCAGTTCTCATCAAATTAAATTTTAATTTCTCTTTGAATTTTTTTTAATCGTGTTGCTCTCTGGTGTTTTTGCTTATTATTTTCAAGTGTCATTTTTTTTGTTTTAAAAAAATAAATCATCTTTAAATTAGGAAAGACTGAGAAGTGGAACTGACACTGGAGTTCACCTAAAAAAAAGGTAAGATAATAAAATCCCCAAAATCACAGTCGCGACCAGGCGAAGTGCCTTTAAGATCCCGAAACCTGTATATTAATTAATTTTTCAATTCGAATACCAGGTATATGATTAGCAGAGAATAAAAAAATTGTATTTTCATAGTAGATAAGGTTTTCCAAAGGGCCCGAACGCCCTCGGAGAAAACATTTCATCACAATAATTTTAATTTTTCTTTCATTTGCGATTTAGGGTTGAAGCTCAAAGGGTATGGGCCCTCTCAGAGGGGATTTAGCCCTCTTGTCCCAGTCTGTCGACCCCCCTCGTGGGAGCATGGGGAATAAAGGGGTTCAATGGGTTTTTGCGGTGATCCCTGTAACAAAGCTCGAACTGACTTCTGACCTATTTCTGATTTCAGACACATGAATCCAATACTTTCTCTCTCTATATATATATTTATACATATATACATAGTTAAGAGAAAGTAAAAATTTATTGAAAACAATATTTTTATGAAATTTTCTCCTCTGAGGGACTCTAAGCTTCATCTCGTTCAAATTCAACAAGTTCATAAAAATAATTGTTTGAAAAAATTATCTTTAAAACCTTTTTCCTCTCTCAAGCCCATATATTAGGATTTTTTGGGGGTGGGAGTGGACTGAGCCCTCTTAAAATTTTTAATATGTATATTTATATTTTTATTTCTCTCTCTATATATATATGTAATATATATATAAAGTATTGGATTCAAATGTCAAAAATTCGATGTCGAGATGGAAATACATGTTTCCTCAAAATGGTCTCTCTGTCTGTGAACAAAATATCTCAAGAACGAAAAAAGTTACTAGGTTGAAATTTTATATTTAACCCCCCTCAGACGTACACGAAGCTTTTGAACAAAATTGTCCAAAAAGTATTAGTACTTTACTGAAATATTTTTTCATGTTTATAAATTGTATTATTAGGGGAATTTTTAATTATAGACCACATTTTTGTTTATTAATTATTTATTAAAAATATCAATACTGTACAACGTTTCAACTATTTATATATATATATTTTAACACACTTTTTCCCATTCACACACGCATATACACCGTCTTTTCGGCAACTTAGGCCATTTAAGACTTTAAATGATACTCGTTATTTGTAAATATATCTATTGGGGGTCCAGGCATTCTTATTTAAGCCATTTGGTATCCAAATGACTCTCCTTCATTTATGTTCTTCCTGTTGTGCTTCCAGGGACTTTGGTCAGTAAAGGTCAAATAACAAAAGAAGCCAGCCATCACAAGAGACGTTTCACAAAAAAAAAGAAAATTTGTTTTGGAGCCTAAAATCCGCCCAGCTTCATTTCTTACAGGATGTGAGTATAAAATAAAATTGAGGTGATAATCTACCTAGATTGGATGAATGAACAAAATAAATGAATAAAGGGGAAAGAGTCATTGAATGTTCAGAGGGGGAGAGAAAAGAGAGGCTTAACAAGGGGGAAAAGGAAAAAGAGGGTCAGGAATAAATAAACATAAAAGTATCAATTGATCTATTAAAACCTAGATTAGACCAAGTGGCGAAACTAAAGCTTTTTTAAACTAACAAAATAAAATATAGATATTTTTCTAGTGGGCTCTTTATTTCACCGAATTTATCATATATCACTAGCTACAGAGTCCGCCTTAGGCCCTAGTCGAATATGCTTTTTAGAATAGAAAGAATGAGTTCAAAGTTATTCTCAGCTGCTTCATTAACAACTTTATTATTAATTAGTTGGACCATTCATAATAGTTGAAGTGTATTAGCGGTTTCAGGGTGGAAGGGGGCAGCCATCCCCCTTTAATGCTAATTTGAATCCGGACATATTACCCTCCCCTCCTTGAATGTGCCATTGCCTCATCGTCTTTCCTTCGTTTTTTTTCTTTTTGGGCCTGCCCTTAAAAAAAATTCTGGGACTGTCTCTGTTCATGTGTTGATTTAATTAATTTTATTTTTTTTAATAATAAAATTTATTCTTTTGGTGGTCGATTTCGTCTTAAGGCGGCTACACACGTAACTGCAAACTTGACAAACATGTATGTGCAATCTATTTGTACAAGCAAACTTTAACGTCTGTAGGAGAATTTTGCGCAAGCATTTTAATTGATGCTCGATTGAATTTTAATCATGTACAAGCATATTTGCCGAAGCAATAGTCTTTATAGGCAAGTCCAGCGGCGTAACTAACCTTTGAGGGCTGAGGGCTGCGGCTTTTTTTTTTTTGGAATGGGTGCATAAGGTCCAAAGACCTATAATGACCAATAGTCACATGCAGCCAGGAAGAAAATCTTCGTCATAAGCTCTTCTTGCACAAGCATGCTTGTGCCGTGTGGTGCCCCGAAGAGAATTTGTGCATGCTGTTACAAAAAGCTTGCATATGCATGCCTGTCAAGTTTGCAGTTACGTGTGAAGCAGCCTTTACATATTTACTGACAATATGTATTTACATATTTTATAATTCATGCATAGGTTACTTTATTTTTATTTTATTTTACTTACTTTGATAGCACTCTGGCCTGATAATGATGCTATAAGGCGAAATAAGTCGCCAAAGGAATAATTATTTCATATTTTATGATTTAGGCTAATTATACTAAATTCCTTCGAAATATTCGGAGAAAACACTCTAAAAGTCATTGTTCTCATTGCCAAGAAACAATCATACACCTTTCCTAATAGGCTATTTATGTTGTTATTTATCACAATTCTAAAAAACATATATTACAGAGCTTTGTATATATATTTTATTGAGATTAAATTAAAAATGACATTTAATCACTCTGCATAAATGTCATTTTTAATTCTTCTTAAAAGGATACATAAAGTCTTTGATTTTTGGAAAGTATGCCACCCAAATGATCAACTGATTTATTCATTATTCAGGACTTATTGAATTTAATATTTTCTATATGATTTATCTAAAAAGAAGTTATCTAATGAACTTGAGGCTGGATTTGGTAAATGGTACAAAAGACTAATCAATACAGGGCGTAATAATGTTTTTATGTTCAATACAATATTTTCGTGCTATCATTGTCCAGGTCAGGAGTTCAAGCACTCCAAATTACAAAATGAAAATAGGCAATTGACGATTTTTTTTTATTTCCCTGTGCAAACAATATCACGAATTAAATATTAAATGTATGTAATATGAGTTTTTTAATGTTGCATAAAATAACAATAATAAAATTAATAAAAAAAAAAATTGAACCGAGGGAATTAAAAAATTCTGGTGTGAGTAATTGCACATCATACATTTCAATAAAATTGCAATTATGAGTGCAAAATGAGAATATATAATACATTTTAAAGAACATGTAAAAAATAATTGATTTATGAATTTTAATCAAAATCGTTAGAGCGAATTTTGAGAAAATAAAAAAAAAAAAACTGAAAAAGTAAATCAGTAAAGTACTAGTACTTTTTTTCGATTTTGTTCAAAAGCTTCGTGTTACATGCCCAAAGAGTTGCCTAACTTAAATATAAAATTTCAACCTCCTAGCTCTATTCATTCTTGAGATATTTTGTTCACAGACAGACCATTTTGCTGAACCCACTCTTTTCGACTAAAGGGACTTCAAAACATGTATTTCCATTAAAATCTTGTCATCGAATTTTCGACATGAATTCAATAGTTTTTCTATATATTAAATTATATATAGGAAAGAGAAAGTAAAAATAAACAAGAACATGGTTTTTTTTTAAATCTTTTAGGCCATTTAGACCTTAAACGATGCTTAGGCCTTATTATAATTATGATATACACTGTATATATTAGGATCTATTTATTTATACCATCTGGTATCCAAATGGTTTAAATAAATTCATTGGACTGCCTAGAATCCGAACCCACTCCCCTTGGCTTTTAAATTATCAATATTGACATTTGTCAACATCTCTAACCTATCGGCTACTAGGGGGAGGGGGACATTGGGGTTAAAGGGGACAATGCTAAAGGCTGTTAAGATATTTTAAAAGCTAATAGGTAAGAAAAAATAAGTGCGATTTGCTATTGAATTTTTAATGTCAAGGGTGTTTAGATTAAATGTTACGAGAGTTTTTCGGGTGAATTTAAAAAGTGTGGAAAGTTAAATTTACATTAGATCACAATTGAAGAGAAAAGGGATTTTGTATCGATTCTATCTACCACGGTAAAATAACAATCTGTGATAAATCGAATTTCTCACCCCCTCCCAGGGCAATAAACTATATATAGGTAGAATTCTAAATTAAATAGAGAATACCAACTTTTCTAATATTCGATTAATATTAAAAGTTTAAGTTCAAAACATATAGATTTATTTAGCAATCATTTAAATTACTTGTGTGTAAACAGCCCTCGGAATTACTTTGGATTATATATGCCCTATAGAAGGAACGGCATCCAGCCGTCAGTAATTAATTTTGTATTTTTTGAGCTCAAAAAAATATTTATGAACCAACTACAAAATGTTATTCTAAATAATAATTTTTTTTTTCCTGCCATAGTATCAATTTGCTTTTATGCACTGATGGATTTATTTAACAGTTTATCTCTGTTTATTTTCGGTCAATTTTTATACCCAAAGTTATTCAATATGAATATATGATACGATATACATAAAAATAGGTATATATGAAACCTCAATAATGCTGTGATTGTAATGATGACAAGGTCATACGTATTTGGATTAGCTCACCTTGGAATTCCATTGCTTTAGAAAGAATGATCCGAAATCATTAGGAGTTGTCCTTGAAACTAAACGTAGGTAGCCCCCTCCCCTCCCTTCCAGCTAATATAGGATCCTTCTCTTTTACTTGCCTTTATAAACTGTCTGAAAGTGAGTGAGGTTCCACCGCAAGAATGGAATTTAGATTGGCAACCAATTCTACGCCAAATTGAAACAATTTGCCAATTTAGATTCCATGGTTTAATAAAAATTATTGGTTAGCATCCAAAATCAAATCGGTAATAATTATGGAAGTATTTATTATTTAGCTCTAAAATATAGCTATTTTTAAAAATTAAGGAAACTAAAGAATATAATTTAATTTTCAAAGGTATATAGCTGTATTTGCAATTATTGGTAGAGGTAATAAGAGACTCTGTATTTTTTTTTTTTTTTTTTTTTTACTTCCAACCTTAAGCTGGCGTTTCGATCAGGGTAATGATCATCCTCAGAGTATGGAGGCTAGTCATTTTACATGTGGCAGGATATTTTGAATATAGGATATATTAAATGAAATTCTAAAAATACAGTAGTCCTGGTTTTTACAGTGTTTTCCAGGCTGACACCTCTGGAACTGCTCTCCACCTATACAGTATATACACTGTATATATAAATATGTTAAGAATATAATTTGATATTGCATATTATATTCTATACAAGTGGTGTGCTTCGCCTTCGGCGAGCGAATGCATAAAAAAAAAAGTTTTAAATTTCTTTCTCTGACTCATATTTGCTGTAACTCTGGCCAATCAACGAGAACAGGCTCATACCCACAGGGACAGAAAGTCAGTAGTTAGCGCTTTATATATAGTAATGATAATGATTTTTACAATAAATTCAAAATATCGTGCTACAAGTACGCGTATAATAGCCTCCATGCTATGAGGATGACCCTTACCCGGATTGAAACATCAGAGTGAGGCTGGAAATAAAAGAACCCAGCTGCGTCTCTCATTACCATCTATTAATAATATATAAATTAAATAATTAATTAATCAAAATAAAATTTTACAAATTTTGATTTATATATCCAACTTGGTGTGATTTATTTTCCAAAATCTTAAGAAAAACTGTTTCAAAAATCAGGGGTTCTATTCCCATCCCAAAAGAGAAAAACTACCAAACATTTGAATTAAAAAGTACCTAAATAACTCCAGATGCCGAAAAATATTTTAGCTATAATATGCAATCTACGTGGTATACAATATAAGGTAAATAAGAAGTAAAATACAAAAAAATAGATTTTCCTGTAAATCGACCAAAGTAAAAATGATTAAAACTGATCGAGGGATCCACACGCCCGCAGCAGGTCAGCATAGTGAACCTTTAGAGAGACACAGGGATATACATGCCCACACCAGGGACACACAGGGATACACACGCCCGCACCAGGGACACCCATCCTGGTGTGGGCGTGTATAGCCCTGTGTGTCTCTAAAGGTTCGCTAGGCAGACCTGCTGCTGGCGTGTGTATCTATCCCCTCGATCATTTTTAATCATATTTAAAAATACATCTAAACCAGTTAAGCTTATCATCCTGAGTTGAAGACAACTCGAGTTCAAATCCACCTCATGGCAATAAATTATTCATCTCTATTTTAGATGCCTCCTCCTCAGGAAGGAAACGGGAACCCACCTCAGTGTCATTCCCATGAGAGTTTCTTTTCAGAGTAACCACAACGTGTCAGTTCTGGCACTAATGACTGAAGAGAGAGTATAAAATGTAAAAAATTAAAAAATGGATTATTGTACAGTACGTATTTAATCACTCTGGACTCTGCATATATGAATTTTTTTTTTTTTTTTTTTTAATTTTTTAACATTTCATTTTCTTATGCTTGTTGTTATTGTTATTAAACATTTCTAAACATACTCTCTCTTTACAATGGAAGTGGATATTCATTTTTAACACTCCCATCTCATTTCTATTCTCCCTCCTTCTCTCTAATCCTATTTCTAATTCCTCAAGAGATGCTTTTCCATTAACTTCTCTTCTAATGATATCCTAAATGCGAAGGAGGTTCCTCCCCTCCCTCTCTCTCTTTTGGAATACATCATTAAGAGTGATTCCCCCTCTCTCATCTTTTGTCTTTACCATTACCCTTTCTTTCTTAACTCTCTACACGAAATTTGGCATATTTGCCAAAAAATAAATAAATACTTGGTCAGCAAATTTTTTTTATTTATTATATTAAACGAGCAATGTAGGCCTACGTTTGTTTGTTTGTTTATATAAATGCATATCAGTTCTCGAAAACGGCTCTAACGATTTTTTTCAAATTTTAAATATATACTATGTGCGGTCCAAATATGCAATTGTGCTAGGTCTCATGTTTGGGAAAATTCGGGTACTAGTACTTTACTGATGTACTTTTTTAGTTTTTTTTAATTTTCTCGAAATTCCCTTCAAAGATTTCTTTCAAATTTTAAATAGTTCCTAGTTCCGGCATAGAAAACAAATTGCGCTAGGTCTCGTCTTTGGAAACCTCGAGTACTAGTACTTTACTGGTGTACTTTTTTTAATATTTTCCAATTTTCTTGAAATTTCATTTAACCTTTTCTTTCAAATTTTAAATATTTTCTTATTTCTTCTATACAAATAAAATTTGGCCCCTCGGGTACTAGTACCTTACTGGTGTACTTTTTTTAGGTTTTTTTAATTTTCGTTTTAAAGGTTTTATAATGTTCAAAGCAGGGCCGGAACTACCTGAGATTTTTTTAGGGGGATCAAAATTTAATTTGCCGCCCCCTCCTTAAAATTTTTTTATACAAATTCAAATCATTTCTGCTTTTTTTTAGTAAATCTTTCTTTAATTGCCGCCCCCCTGATATCTGCCGCCCGGGGCTGCGCACCCACTGCCCCCCCTTAGATCCGGCCCTGGTTCAAGAAAGCCTAGTAGGCTTGCTTCCTAGTCAACCCCCTCCCTCTCTCTTTACCTGGATCCACATATTTAGAATATACCACACGAATATTAAATTTTAATTAATGCGCAATTT
>JAKCPI010028280.1:0-27003 GCA_023213315.1 Euborellia annulipes | reverse complement strand
GCAAAATGAGAATATACATTTTAAAGAGCATCTAAAAGAAATAATTGATTTTTGAAAATTTTAAAAAAAATCGTTGGAGCAAATTTTGAGAAAATCGAAAAAAACTGAAAAAGTACATGAGTAAAGTACTAGTACTCTTTGGCCGATTTTGATTAAAAGCTTATTTTTCCGGTCCCGGGGGGTGTTTAACTTAAATATAAAATTTCAACCTGGTAGCACAATTCCTTCATGCTTAAAATTGAACACAGACACACCCACCCACCCACCCACCCACCCACCCACCCACAGACAGACCATGTCGCGAAAACCACTTTTTTGGATTCAGGGGACCTCAAAACGTGAAGATCCATCAAAATCTCGACATCGAATTTTTGACATGAATCCAATACTTTCTATCTATATATAATATATACCTGTGTACATAGGTAAGAGAAAGTAAAAAATCGCGTTGCGTTATTTCTTTGAATAATGGGTGGGCAAAGTTGTGCGCTCGGTTTAGTCAGACCCTTTTTTTTTTTTTTTTTTTTTTTTTAAGCACTCACACTTTTTCCCCACTCACATTCACACACCCATTCACAGTCTTTTCGGTAACTTAGGCCATATAAGACACGATAACCGTTATTATGAATATATATATATGGTATATTAGGGTCCAGGCATTTTTATTTAAGCCATTTGGTGTCCAAATGGCTTAAATAAAATCACCAGACTGCCTGGGATCCGAATCCTCGACCCTTGGTATACATGGCAGGCGCGCTTTTACTTTTTTAATTTTCTTTCCCCATCCAAATTTTCCATTTTGATAACTTGTTTCAATTTTAAAGTGTTCAAATAAATTTCTTTAAAAAATCTTAAAAATATCTGACTGATTTGAAAACGTGACATTTCCTTCGATTTTAATATCAATATAAAGAAGAAATTTCTCTACTGTATCTCAACTGAAATTAATTTCATCAAAATAATAATACCATCTTCTGAAGAGATCTTAAATTATTTATTTCCTAGTCAATGACATTGAAAGAGAGATGACTAAAAAGGATAGAAATAAAAATACCTATCAAACTTTAAATTAACTAAATTAATTAAACTACTTTATTAATATTTAATAAAACAATTGGAATTTAATTAACATAAGAAAATTTATTTATATAATTCGCTAATGTCCGTCTGTCTGTCTGTCACGCTCTATTTGGGCAACTTCCCGTTGGAATATTGAAACGAAATTTTTTATGCTTAAAGAGGACCTTCTAGGAATTACAGAAAAATTCTTTTCATCACGAAATACTTATAACTTTTTGAGTTATTAATTCCTAAAGTTACGATTTCTCACATAGGAAAAAATAGAGAAATATTTATATATTATTTCCATTTGTGTATTCTATGAATCTAAACAAATCTTCAAGCAGGCACTGGATTTGAATAGTAATGATAATTTTTTTTCACTTTCGGGGTTGGTGTAGTTGGTAGCGCGCCTGCCTTGTATACCAACGGTGACGGGTTCGGATCCCAGGCAGACCGATGATTTTTTTTAAGCCATATGGATAACAAAAGGCTTAAATAAGAATGCCTGGACCAAATATATATTATTAATATAACGGTTATCGTCAAAGTCTTATATGGCCTGAGTTGCCGAAAAGACTGCGTGAACGTGTGTGAGTGTCAGTGTGAAGGAGAAAAAAATTGTGTTTAAAAAAAAAAATTTTCATAATTAAGGTCCAGGGGGCGAAGCCCCCACCGAAGGCGGGCGCAGTGGCTAGTAAATAATAAATCAATATTTGAAAATATTCTTTATTGCATTTAGCCATTGTTTGGCACCTCCAACCATTTTATTTTCTCTTCCTCATTTCGTATGCTAGAGATAAAGAGTTGTTTTTTTTTTTTATTATCTGCTCTAATGGACAGAAGAAAACTGATCTCCATTATTTGCCATATTATTAATATAATAGGTGACAAGCGAGGTCACGAGACACCTAAAAGCGGGTCAGTCACTCCTGTCTTTTTATTATATACTAGCCGGAGCGCTTCGCCCCCCCCCCCTCCCCTCCCCCTGGACACCCCGCCAGCTGGCTCGGGCCCGCCTGCGGCGGACCCTCGCCTTTTCTTAATTAGTAGCAGCTTCAGCTTCACAAATTCATTTGTTTATATTTATATGTTTTTTAATGACACCCTGTATGATTTTGTTTTAAATTTTCTTTCCAAAATTAACGAAAAATGTCAAAGAATAAAAACTTTTTAAAATTGAGTATTTTATCATAATATAACAAAGGAATTGAAAATTTCGAAATTTCTGAAAAAACTTATTAGGCAAAGTACTACTTCCAAGTGAAGTATTTACTCCAAAGGTTGATAGAAGTCTACAATTTTAGTATAAGGAGCAAATACCAAATTTCATCGATCTAGCTGCTTTGGTTTTTAAGCAATCGTGTTCAAACACACACGGACACACGGGCATAATGCCCAAAATGGTATTTTGGACTCAGGGAGGTCTAAAACGTGGAGAAACATCAAAATCTCGAAGTCGAATTTTTTACGATTACAATACTTTCTCTTTATATTCTATACGAGAAAGTAAAAAGGTATTTTACAACCGACTGGGAACAGCACAAAAGGGTCTATTTATGACTGTTTGAAGAGTCAGTCTTAAGCCGAAGGCGGGCTTTGCGACTAGTTATTTATATATTTCATTATTTATATGAACGCTACCAAAAATAATTCAGAGATTCAAATCATTAATAAGAAGAAAAAAAAAAGATGCGGCATCTCCTAATGGTCCTTAGTATATTTACCCTTCCTACTTTTTTTTAAAATCATTATTTAGCATTTGTGTATTTATTAGATATAAAATAATATGAGAACAATTACCTATGGCTACCAGCGGAGGCTCAGAGCTCTTCTTGGAGGATGCTTATTGTCAAATTAAACTGTCCCTTGAAGGTTAAAAAAAAGTTATTCTCAGGATCAAAAAGATTGCTGATCCCAGCTCTAGGGTAATAAAGCGAGAACTTTGGCTTTGGTTTGAGGCAAAGAAGCATTGCATTATTCACCAGGAAAATCAAAATATCTCCTTTATAAATGTACAGTAGCCTATATAAGTTAGACCTATCATTGTATGATATCTCGCTTCGTCATAAGGAAACCCAAAAAAAGTAACGAGTAAGTGCAAATTCTGAATTTTGTGTCATTCCAAATTAAAAAAAATAAAAATATTTCGACTGTATCTGACAACCATCAACAACCACAAACTAAAAGACAACGTTGGTTTTATCAGTGCCAATTCCTTCTGTTTATTTTTTATATTATATAATGATATTTAATTGAATACGAATTCATTTTTAGTTGATCCTTGCAGAAATAATTTTATAATGTTCAGATGAAAAATTAAAAAGCTTCGGAAATTGATACCAACTTATGCAAGCAAATTAAATGGTCGAAGTTTGTAAAAAATATTCAGTTGATTTGAGTAGCTTGGATAAATTAACATCTCCTTTAAATCACCTGCATTGCCAATCAGTTATCATGCGCCCTAATGGGAACAATTTTCTCTAAAGTTAAGGTATTTTAATTAAGAAAAATTTTTTTTCCTAAGCTTCGTGTCATGTCCCATGGGGGTGCCTAACTTAAATATAAAATTTCAACCTCCTTGCTCTTTTCATTCTTGAGATATTTTGTTCACACACAGACAGACAATGTCGCGAAAACGTTTTTTGGACTCAGGGGACCTCAAAAAGTGTATATCCATCAAAATCTCGACATCGAATTTTGACGTGAATCCAATACTTTCTCTCTCTCTCTAGGCCTATATACCGTTTATATAATCAACATATAATATATAAGTAAAAGAAAGTAAAAATTGAGAGAAAATATTTCTAATTTAATTCTGATATTTAAGGGGGCTCGGGAGCGAAGGTGTTACGCAGGTTTTTTCCCGATAAGATGGCGTTGTGCGTCATTAAAAGTATGCCCAAAAATCAAGTAATTCAAAAATTTGCCAAGAGATGTCAGAATGGTAGCTAATAATATTTAATGCATTTGGTTGATTTTCATTGATCTTTTAACAATAAATAGATATAGGCCAAAAAGGGATCAGCTGTTAGACTAGCCTGCCATCTATTGCAAGAATGCTGAACTAATTTGACATTTGATTTTTAAATAAATCATCCAAGCTTATTTTAAAAATTTCTTAATTAATATGTGATTAATAATAACTAGAGACCGGATTTTAAGCAAAATGCTTATTGCTGATTTTTATAAGCAATCATTAGATATTTAATTTCTATGCGAATTAGGAAAAACTAAGTGCATTGAGGTTGCTTTTTTATGCTTTTTTTTGCTTTTTTTTGAGTTTTCATGCTTTTTTTTCCTTTCGTGCTTATTTTTAACTTATTTTACGAATATTTATAATTTTTTTTTTTTTTATTAAACTTTTTTCCCATTCACACCCGCATACACCAGGGACGTATATAAGGGGCCCCCAAAATTTTCCAAAAACCCCGCAGTGTGAAAAATATAGCCCTGTAAAAAAAAAAAAATTTCCCAGTGTGAAAAAATTGGTTCCGCAAAAAAAAAAAATTTTCGCAGGGCGGGGCGGTAATTTGGTTTCTTTAAAAATTTGTATACGCCTTGGTATGAGTTTGCTTATTAGTGCTTTTTTTCAACTTATATGCTTATTTAACACTTTTTATTCAGTTTTTATGCTTTTAGCCTTTTTTCCATTTTTTCTTTTTTGTCGCCTAATAATAACAATAAATTCATTTTTAAATTTAAAAAAAATTAAAGATTATTGGGACAGATTGTTTTTTTGTATTTGCTTGATAACAAAAAAATTAATTACGATAATTTTTACTTTCTCTTAGCCTATATATGAAATATATGAGAGAGAAAGTATTGCGATCATGTCAAAAATTCGATGTCGAGATTTTGATGGATATACATGTTTGGGGTCCCCTGGTCCACAAGTGGGTCCCCATTGGTCTGTGTGTGTGTGTCTATGTATGTATGTATGTGTGGACGATTTTTAGCATGAAGGTTGAGCTACCGGATTGAAATTTTATATTTAACTGTCCTCCCCCCTCATAACTTTTGAACAAAATCGGCCAAAAAGTACTAGTACTTTACTGATGCACTTTTTCAGTTTTTTTCGATTTTCTCAAAATTCCCTCCAGGATTTTTTTAAATTCATAAATCAATTATTTTTTAGATGCTCTTTAAAATGTATATTCTCATTTTGCCGTTGAAATCTTCTGGAGACCACTTTACTCTTGTTCTTCATAGGAAAGATAGAAATGGTTGCCATGGTAACGGAATTTAAATCTTTTCTTTTTTATTAGATTAAAAATCAATTATTATTTAAATTCCCATTTATTTGTGTCTTTAATTGCTTAGGAGAAAACATATATATCTCTCTCTCTCTCACTTGCAAACATTATCGCCTGTCTCTCCGCCTTCTCCATAGGCCTAATGTTAATTTCCTATAGGGATTTTTATGTTAATTTCGATTCAAAAGGGGGTCCCCTTTGAAACTTTTAGGCATTTAAAATTTTTCCAATTCTTATGAAATTTTGTATTTATTTACGATTCTCTATTGTGTATAAAATGTCCAAATATGAGATTAAAATTTTTTAAAAATAACCATAGTTTATTTCAAGCAGTCAACATTTAAAATCCAAGTTTGAAACTAAGGTGCTATCGGAAACTAAATATATCTCGACACAAAAAATCTGGTGTGACCAGCACAGTGCGCAACTTCTCTTACCGAAGGGTAAGAGAAAGTTGTGTGCTGTGCGCCAGTCCACCGTTTTTAATAAGTCAATAAAAAAACAATAATCTCTTATGAATTTAATTCATTTAAAAAAAAACCACATTGAAAAATTCCTTATAATAGTCTACTTTTTTTTTAAAGTACGTTTAGACGTCGCTTCTGAACCCCCTTAAATATCTCTCTTTCTTGCTATAAAAATAAAAGTCCTAATAATAGATATCGATAAAGCCCGCCTAAGGCGGCCTATTCAGCTAGTTAAATAAATTCCTTTATTGAATGAAAGATGATTTTAAGGGCCCAAGTCCTAACACACACAGAGTATTTGTTCATTGATTTTACATTTCCCTTTTCTCTTCTCGCTCTTAAAAGTTAATAAGAGAGCAAGCAAGCAACATCCTTATTTTATTTTGCCATCTATTAATAACTAGAAAATTCTATATTTAAGTGAGTGGTGCCTGTCCACAGGATGGACATTCAAAAGGCAATTAATTGCTTTATAAACATCGTCCATTTAATTTAATTATTATTAGAAAACCTCCTAAATGACATCATTTAAGATCTAATGCTCAAACGGGCATTGGCCACTCTGTCAGGTATTTTGTCATCATATTTCATTCTTTAATCATTTGATATATTAAATTGTTAATTTTGTATGTTATTTAAAAATCTGGTGTGCCTGACGCACAGCACACAACTTTCTCTTACCCTTCGGTAAGAAACTGAAAAAATACATCAGTAAAGTACTAGTAGGCCTACTCTTTGGCCGATTTTGTTAAAAAGCTTATTTTCACCCCTTGGGAGGGTGCCTAACTTAAATATAAAATTTCAACCTCCTAGCTCTTTTCGTTCTTGAGATATTTTGTTCACAGTCACACAGACACACACAAGACAGACCATGTCGCGAAAACCACTTTTTTGGACTTAGGGGACCTCAAACATGTATATCCATCAAAATCTCGACATCGAATTTTTGACATGAATCCAATACTTTCTCTCGGTATTAAACCAGGTAAAAAGTGGATCTAGACAGGACTTTGTTTTTCGGATATTTTTTACATTATTTGTCTAATTTTGACCGGCCGTTAATATTGGGTCTACACATTCGTTTTATGTACCAAATTTTAGCAATTTACATCTACAACATAGGGCGGTAACGCCCCATTGATATCCTGAAAAACGAAACAGAATTTTGAGTTATACCAACTACTATGAACCATTATTACCAAATGAAATGTGAACAACGATCGCAAAACCTTTTTGGGTATGTGACATGAATTTAGCTTTTTTTTTCTGTTTGTATTTAAGGTCTTTTTCGGCATCTAAGGCCAATTAGACCCCATCCCTACATATTTCAATTCTTTGAAAAAAGAAATTTGTTCTCGCTTGAGACGAGAAGCGGCCCGGCCCCAGGCACGAGAAGATAATAGCTTCTCTTTAAGCCACGGATCATGAATTTAGTTGAATTTCAATTAATTAATAATAAATTCAATTCCATAAAAGTGGTTCAAACTTTGAGTGGTAACCCCATCGAAGGGAAAGAAAAATTCAATTTCCCATGCGAGAAGATGATCAGAGAGCACGGAAAATTGCTTGGCTTGGATGCAAAATGATTTTATTTCGTGCACTCAGATATATTTCTTCGTAAAATAGGTAGATTCAATAAAGTTATCATCCTGTTGCTTTTTTGCGCTTTTATTCTATTGAAAAATTGAAAATAGATAGGTCCTAACTGAGATGGCGAACAACCGGGAAATAGGCTCTGTCCTGTTGAAATTTAAATATAGTCTACGAAAGTCGACACGAAAAATCTGGAGTAACAAGGACATGATAGGACATGACAACTTTCAATTACGTAAGGTAAGAGAAAACAATATATCCCACCAGATTTTTTTGAATTTTACACTTTTTTTTTATAATCCCAAAAGTTTCTCGATAGTGTGTCTATCCTTTGAGAAAATTCATATATCCGTATTTCATAGTCGTTCTTTGAGAATTAAGGTATTATTATTATTAGTAGTATTATTTGAAATTCCTACCGGGATCCGTGCACGAAGACACGCACCTCAAACTAGGAACCGACCAAATATTCGGTTTCGGCCCAAAAACCAGCCGAAACCAGAGTATGAAAAGATGGGATGAGACTCGCACGAAAAAAAAAGGTCAAATGACGACGTGTGGGAGAAAAAATTTTTCCGCATGACGGAAAAAGGCCGGAAAAAATTTTGCCTTCCCAAAAAAAAAAGGTAAAATGATTTTCATGCAAGGGAACAAAAATTTTCCGCAGGGCGGATAAAATTTCAAAGAAAAAAAAAACGGTAAAATGATATAAATTTTGTATAAGAAATACAAATTTCGGTTTCGTTACGGTTTCGGTTGAAAATCTTGTTTCGGTCAGACACTACCTCAAACCCTCTGGCCGTAGCCATCTACAGACAGCCCGTGAAATTATAACATTTCCTATCTCTAACTCCTCCTCCTGCGTTCGTTCCTAGCTAGTGAACTAATCCTTTTTCTAGTTCTATGTTAGGGAGGATGTCGTAGTTTGAGAAGGGACTCCCTCAGCACCGGGACTCTCCTTTCAAAGAATGGATCACTGAGAGGGAATCTTCTTTACGTCCCTTTCACAGGAGGGGAATGCCATAGCAACTCCCTCTCCTCGTAGTGCCTGGGGGCTGTTGTGGTGAGATCCAATATTCCAATCCAATGCCTGCTTGAGGATTTGTTACATTAAATAAATATTCTTATTTAAAAAAATCCCGCACCCCCAGGATTTGAACACGGATCCTCACCGATGCCCTAGCCCGCTATCTCAGCATGCCCCCTTTATTATGCCTATACATTTATATATGAATCCGGGTAATAGTCTTTTTTAATTTTCCCAAACGAATCCTTATTATATGAATGTTATAATAAAAGATTCCGCAAAAAGTCTCTAAACTAAATATGAATTGCTTTGATATATAAAAAGATTGGCAGTATGGGATTTCAACTTTTTTGTACCAGAGAACCCATATAAGGAATTTAAACAGAGGAGAGAAGGTTTGCAATGTCATTGCCACAGAGCTTTGTGTTTTGAAATTTAACAAGGATGAGTTTGATCTATGCGATAATAATGTTATCAAAGAGAATAAAAACAAGACTTTGAAAGGCCATTTAAACAATAGCCTCTAACACTGTGAGGTAATTGAAACTTTTTTTTCGGCCCCGAGATAATTCCTTCAGATTGTTAAGTAAAATGACCTCCTGAATCCAAATATGACCTCCGTTTTCCCCCACCACGTACTGATTTCGGGGGGACCCTCTACTTATTTCCACCCCTTTTCGTTAATTATAGGGCCACGAAAAAAATTTGGAGGGATGAAAAGAAATATTTTAGCCTTAACATTTCTTCAGAAGGTCTAGAAAAGTGAAAAGTTGAAAAACATTAACATTTGGATCCAAGGGGGGGGGATGTGGGGGAGGATTTTGTCCCTTAAAATGCACAAAAATCATTAAAAATGATCGATTTTTTCTGATTTTTCACAATTTTTTCACTGATTTTCTACATATTCAGGCGGACAGACCCACCTCACCCTTCCTTAAACATCTCTCAACTAAAAAAAATATATAGGATAAAGCGGGTGGGGTGTGGGCGATTCCAAAGCCCTCGCAAGAAGATGGGAGATTCACAGCTCCTCGCTGCTCAGTTGGTCAAATTGGGAAATATGCGGCTATAACGTTCATTTTTTTGAGCTGATCTTTACAAATTTACGTTAAATATACGGATTCTTCTAAGTCCTTCAATATTTCATTATTTTATTTAAAGGGGTAGAAATTACTTCGTGTCAAAGTTTGAAAAAAAATTATAATCTATGAAATATAAAGTTACGCTTACTAAATTTATTTAAAGAAAAATCTACATGGGGTAGACTACCCTTTACTCAAGGGGCAAAAAATTGCAAGTCTTAAGAAAATTTGTAGAGTGGGAAAATAACTTGGGAGGGAGGGGGTGGCCTTTAAACAAACAGAAATAAAATTAATTTTTATATAAAATTCTAAAAGATTTTAATGAGAAAAACGAATGCAATTTTATTCATTAATTTATTGAATGTGAATTAATGAATATCTCTAAGGGGATGCGTGAGCCGAGGGGGGATCGAATTATATCTAAAACTACAAACAAAGGAAATATATTCATGAAACGAAGAACGGATTTACAGGCTTGTGGCATGTTACGACACAGAAACGTAAGCAAATTTAAAAAAAATCATCTGAATTTTTACACTTATAATTAGGGGGAGGCGAGTGGAGAAACTGCTTAAGAAAATCAGGCATTCAGACAGGGAAAAAGAAAATTCCACCTCCAAAAATCTCACTTATTACTAGGCCACCGACGCACATAGGGGTATTTGAGTAAAAACCCGATCAAAATAGAAAAACTCAAAGTTTACCTAATGCTACCCAAAATGGATGTTTCTTCATCTACTATAACCGGCTTATTGGAATCCAGCCCCTCCGACCCTTCTGGTTCGGCTATCTGGTCACAATGTCAGTCGGAAGTCAGTCATTGTTTTAACTGCTTGCCTTGGTTTTAGGCGCTCTCATTTCGTTAGTCAGTTTTTTGTGCAAAATGTCTTCATGCGGCGGTCAACAGAAAAAAACGACTTGAATGTGGAAATTGAAGGTAAGCTCTCTATATTACAGTATATTTGATTAAGTTTGAACGTAATTATCACTGTTTTTTATAAATATCAAAAGTCGCTTTTTTTTGAACATTTTTTTAAAGAAAATTTCAGACAAATTAGTGTTTTTGTTTATGTGTCGCGGCTTGTCGCCTCAAACTTTTTATATGGGCATAAAGTTTAGTCTTTTAGGATGTAGAAACAAGAAAAACATTTCACCCCGACTCACCCCATATTTTTTATTAGACTTTAAAGTGAACGAGGGAACAGAAATTCATTAAATCGATTTAGTATAATTTTAGTTTTCTTTTGTTATAGATCCTTTGGGAAGAGTTAAAAAATTACCAGAATGGAGTTCTATGATATTTTGAAAGAGTTCAAAGGAAAAAAAAATAGAAGAAAAAATGAATTTGATGGAAGAAAGACTCATTCAACTAACTTCATGTCCTCCCGAAGAACGGAGTCCCTCGTTCACGTAAAAAATACTATAAGAAAATATAGGGTGAGATGGGGGGATATATTTTTCTTGTTTCTACATCCTAAAGGACTAAACTTTATGCCCAGATAAAAAGTTTGAGGCGACAAGCCGCGACACATAAACAAAAACACTAATTTGTCTTATATTTTCTTAAAAAAACGTACAAAAAAGCGACTTTTGATATTTATAAAAAACAGTGATAATTACGTTTAAACTGAATCAAATATACTGTAATATAGAGAGCATACCTTCAATTTCCACATTCAAGTCGTTTTTTTTCTGTTGACCACCACATGAAGACATTTTGCACAAAAAACTGACTAACGAAAATGAGAGCGCCTAGAACCAAGACAAGCAGTTGACACAATGGCTGGGTTCCGAGTGATGTTATGACCAGGTAGCCGAACCGGAAGGGGTTGGGGGGGTGTAAAGGGGGTAATAACCCCCCTCCCACGAGATTTGAAAAAAAAATACTTTTTTTCGAAAAAAATTTTATTTTAATGTAAAATTTTAAAAATTAATACTTAAAAATTTTATTTGTACGCGTATTTATATTCTTATATAAGGAAAATAATAAATAATTGGCCAGAATGCGCCTTTAAATTTTCCGAAATTAAGAAAAAATTGTGTTGTGCGACCAGTCACACCAGGTTACCCCCCCTCCCGAGAAACACCTCTGGATCCGTCCTTGATTCCAATAAACCGGTTATAGTAGATAAAGAAGCATCCATTTTGAGTTTTTCTATTTTGATCGGGTTTTTACTTCAAATACTCCTATGTGCGACGAGAGATAAAAGTTTAGGAATTTATATTTTCAATTATTTAATAATAATTTCTTATTAAATATTATAGGAGAATATAAATTCTCTGTTAGAGGGGTGGAGGGTGAGGAGGGAGGGAAAGAAATCATTGCTTAAATGTAAAAAATTTACAAAAAAAAAAAAATAATTTTCTATTTCATTTTCATATTTAAAGAAAAAAACTATTTTGTTTATTAGAAGGGGTGATTTACACCCTTTCTCACCCTCCCTCTGGGGTACACGAATTCATCATGGAGTTATATTTAAAAAAATGGATAATTTTATCAGTATATTATAAGAGAGAAAAATAAAATACAAAATTACTTTAATTCGTTATGCAAATGAGATGTGAAAATATTCATTACCTTAATAATAAGATGACCAGGTGGGGAGTTTCGGTGGATGAATGTCTTATTTGCACAAATCACAACACAATATAAAAAAAACTAAACACACGCGGGAGAGAGAGAGAGAGGCCGAATGACTCATGGCTCGACTCAAATTCAACTGGAAGACAAACCGCCTGGCAGGCAGGCAACAAGGCTCTAGTTAGCATTGCTCTCTGAACGCCCAAGAATTAAAATTAACAAATAAATTCTCTATTTATAAAAATTCTATTCACTTGCAAACTAACGGGGTTTTATTCCGTTGGGAATAAATTCGAAATTAAATAACTATTAAAAGACTCGCTTCATTTATCCACTCTTAAAACTCACCCTCAATCAACATGGGGCATTTGGCCCACCAACAAAAAGAACATTCTTACACAATATAAAATGTGTATCGAAATATGTATTATATATTAAAAAATGTATTTGAAGAAGGATTCCAAAACGTTAATCACAATTCTTTTCTTGATTAACTCTCATCTCCCTGAGGGAGGAAATGACACAGTAGTTATTATTAAATACAATATTTATTCATTTCAGCAGGCACGAGTAAAGAACAGGTGGCGAGTTATTTACATTTAATTTAAATATCGCTATTAAAGGTGTATTGATGAGCACTTTGTAATTATTTCTTCTTGATTCAAGCAAGTTATATATTCATGATCAATTCTAATTCCCGAGAGGAAAAATTGAGCTTGCAACATAAAATTAAAAAAATATTCCAGGTATATTTTTTATGATTATATGAAAAAAAAATAAATTGAGTTTTAATCACATTTTGTTGTAAAATATAAAGAAAATGAATTAAAAAGTTTAAAGTTTCTGACCGTTGGCTTTTGACGAAATATTTTCTAAAATGAAATATACAAATAAAAACACTCGGTTATTTGTTTCAAATTATTTATTGATTATAACAACATAAGTGATTTCGTAACTGAACTTTCCAGTTTATTATATTATTATTATTATTATTTTTTATTTCATTAAGGTCTTTTTCAGCATTGAAGGCCATTTAGACCTCGTTTGTATTTATTTCAATTAGATTAGCAGCCAATCCAATTGAAATAAATGGTCGCATGAGACGGGATTCGAACCCGCGACCCTTTGTACAAATGGGCAGCACGCTAACCAGTACACCAAGGCCCGAGGGCTTATTATATTATTAATTATAAACCAAAAAATAATTTGAAACAAATAACCGAGTCTTGGATTTATTAAAAATAAAAACATGAAAGAAAACAAATGGTTTCCTGGCATTTAGAAATCAAACGAGTTGTAGTGGAATAGGAACCAATGTAGACCTTGTATAATGTAGAGTTTTGTATAGGATGAGCCTAGCAAGTTTTTTTTTTCCTAGGATCTATCCAAAGTTTTTTATCTCGAGGACCCTGTGCTAATTTGGGGAACAGGGAGGGGGTTGCAAAAACCTCAAAATTTTAGGACTTTTTTCAGTTTTTCGCTTATATATTGTAAACTAAGCATATTTTGTTCACTATAATAAATTAGAAAGTTGAAGAGCATTAAATTTGGTAAAATTTCGTTGTTAAAACGAATATGTAGATCCAATATTAACCGAGCTACGGCCGATCAAAGTTAGACCAAGTTTCTCGAAATGTAAAACAAATTGATAATTCGTTCGGCCGTATCTCGGTTAATATTGAGTTTACAAATTCGATTTATCAACTAAATTTTATCAAATTTAATACTCTACAATTTTGTATTGTACTATGGTGCACAAAATATGTTTAGTTTGTGAAATAGAAGCGAAAAACTGAAAAACTTTTAAAGTTTCTAAAACAAATATAAACTTTGATCAGCCGTATCTTGGTTAATAATGGGCCTGGAAATTCGTTTTATCAATCAAATTTTAGCAAATTTAATGCTCTTCAACATTCTAATTTATTACGATTCACAAAATATACTTAGTTTACAATATATAAGCGAAAAACTGAAAAGAGAACACAAATTTTGGTTTTGCAAAAACACCTCCTCAAGCAAACTTTAAAAGCCAAAGATGGAGATTCAAGTGTTTTTCGGTGTCTAGAAACAGAATTCCAGCATTAAAAGAGAAACAAAAAAAAAAAAAATTTTCTCTCTTGTATATTGCAATGTTGGGTAGCGAGGATCTACAGCCACTAACTCAACCACTCTCTTGTATATTGTTTAAATTTCTTTTTTTTATGACCATTTAGTCAAAAAACTGATAGAAAAGAAAGAGAAAGAGGTTCTTTTACAGACGTATAATTTCACAAAGAATCAATTTTTCATCAATTAATGGATGAAATTTCGAGATTGAGATAATTCTATGAAAGGACCACGGAACGTCAATCAAATATTATTTTCTCGATGGTTGAAGTAAATCGGAATTGATAATAAAAATATTTGTTAATTTAAATGAGCCTGAGAGAAAAAGAACAGGTAGCGAGATTTATTTAAATCAAAAAAACAAACAAACTCACCTGTAAAGGGAGACCTTCAGAAGTCATAATGAATAAAACACAGAGAGTGGCCAAGATCATCGCATTAGTGACCCAACGAGGAATCAAAAGGACAGACATCATCTTGATCAGAAGAAAGAAAATTTGACGAGAGAGACCACCTGATGCTCCTGATGACGACGACGACGACCTGAACGAGAGCTTCTCTCCGGCCTTTTATATATATATATATCATAAGAGAGTGAGAGAGAGAGAGAGAGAGAGAGAGGGAGGGGAGGGGATAAATTTCAACCCCCTCTCCCCTACCCTAAAACAAGAAAGAGAGAGGGGAGGAAGGTGGTCAGAAACGTTTCGCGTCGGCGTCAAACTCACCCTTTGCCTCTCCCACCGCGTTTGGCTTTTGCGCGCACAAGAATATTCAATATGTGTGTGTGTGTATGGGGGGAGGGAAAGGGGAGGGGAGGGGGACTATTTATGAAAAATATATATCTGCTTCTGTTTAGATAAAATAACGTCTTGTCATTCATTTAGTTTGGGAAGTACGCAATGGGAATATTATCTCCGACGAATCCGTCCCCTCGGGAGAAGGGGGTTCTCGTCTTTCTAACCATTTAGCATGAAAAGAAATCAAAAATCTGGTGCGACCAGCCACACCAAATTCTTTTGTGTTGAGATATAGTATTTGGTTTCCCAAAGCACTGCAATTGATAAATAAAAAAAAAATCTGGTGTGGCAAACACTCTTACCTTCGTTAATCGAAAGTTAAGTGATGTGCGCCATCACACCAGATTTTTTTATTTTCCCGTATGACCTGACAGCGGTTTTTTTGTTTAATTTTTTATTAATCTTCAAATATAAAATGAGAGATTGGCGGTCAGAAGAGTAATAGCCGCTAAAATGTTAAGCACGGTTAAATACTACAGAATGTTAGATGGGTGGCCTTCGAGAAACAAAAAGTACTAAACTTCTCCGACAATAATTTTTCAGAAAACAAACGTGTATATAGCTATAGCCAATCAATGAAGACATCAGGTGAAAAGAAAATTTTTTTTTCCATATCCGGATAAGTTGAGAATACAAAAAAAATCTGAGGATTTCTTCATTTGTCGCATGAAGAATACAAGAAGAAGCGAAATGTCGAATAAAACAAGATTTTTTACAATTTCATTGCACCGACTTTCATTTAATCCAGGCTTGTTTTGTAAATAAAAAATGTATGAGATAAGAAGTTGGATTTTATGTATTTTTCTTAAAAATGAATAATCTACGTAGTCATAGGCGTAGCCACGGGGGGATTTGGGGGTTCAAACCCCCCCCCCCATTGAACCCAAGCCATGACCAGATATTTAAGCTCTATAATACAAACAATACTTTATCTCTCTATATATTTCATATATAGGGTAAGAGAAAGTAAAAAATATAATAATTTTCTCTAGTTTAAAAAAAAAAAAAAAAAAAAAAAAATAATTTTATTAAAGGAAACGCAAAAAATTCACTCTTGTTTTATAAAAAATCAAAGCCTGCTAAAATTGATTAAATCCCTCAAATGAAAAATAATAAAAAATATTATATAATTAAATTTTTTTTTTTTTTTTAACTTAGGTTTTTGATTTGATTTGATTTTTTATTTAAGGAGATCTGACAACTTATGAGATAGAACTCGGATCAAGAGAAACCAAACAGGCAGGAACTCCGCTATTATAGGGATATATACATGGGCGTACCCAGCGGGGGCAGCTGCCCCCCCCCCTAGAAGCAAAAAAAAAAAAAATTAAAAGTTTATAAAGTGATGAAACGAAACAAAATTGGGGGATGGCGACGGGGAATGATTTTTTTTGTTAGGACTCGAGGGTTTTTAGGCCTTTAATTCGAAGGCTTTTGCTCTCTATATAAAAAATAGCTATGTCAGAATCTGGACGACCATGATCTCCCCCCCCCCTGGACGACCATGATCTGACCATGCCCCCCCCTAGATTTGATCCTGGGTACGCCCATGGATATATATATAATTCTTTAAGATGTTGGGTTGCATTTTTTATTGCCTGAAACGAGATGAATGAAAAATTGGGACACTTAATTAAGAAAGGGCGGGCCAGAGCCAATCCGAAGGGGTCCAGGAGGGCGGATTGGCTAGTCATATATTTCATTAGAGCCTTATACTGCCCTATTAGTCGGGGGGGGGGGAGGGGGAGAAATCATCCTGAACCCCCCCCATCGAAAATTTCTGGCTACGCCTATGTACGTAGTTTATTAATTGTAGATGTCCCTTTAGGAAGATTAATTTATTCTAAAGACCGTCGGCAAAACTTAAATAACTTTGCGTATTATCCGTTTATTTGTAAATAATTCGAACTCACAATGAGATGAAATCATCCTCTGCACAAGCAACAGATGTTTTGCAAATACAAAATTTCATATATTTTATTATAAAATTTGCATTCATGGAATGCTTTTCTGCTTTGTCATATTGATGGTAAGAATTTGATTTTCAGTTTAACTGTAAATATTACCACGTTTCGGCCACTCATTCTGTGGCCTTCTTCAGGTACAATTCAGCTAACAGTGAGATAACAAAGGTTGTTACAATCTCATCTGAATTTGTTAAAAAAGTTTTTTCTCACAGATGTAACAACCTTTGTAATCTTAGCTGAATTGTATAGTACTTGTAGAATAAGTAGCCGAAACGTTGTAATATTTACAAATAAACCACAGTTAAACCAAGATAATCAAATTCTTTTTGTTAATGATAACAACTATGAAAGCCTAAACTCCAAAATATTGAATGGGAGTTTGTGACGATTTGTAAAACATCTACTGGAGATCCTGGGTTCGATTCCCGGGGGCGTTTGGCCTCACCAACAAAAAACATACAGTCTTGTTATATACTATATACCGGGTGTCCCAGGTGTCACGCACCCCTTTGTTGGGATCGAAAGATCGAAAAATATTCTGAGCCCAAAAATCCATGTTTGGAATTTTTTGATTAAGTAGTTAATTAGTAATTAATTAATAAAAGTGACCAATCAGGAGCGCGCTACAGAAGAATAGAAAATAAGTGGGATAGTAGTAGATAAATGACAGAGAAGCTTCACGTAAATTGTTTTGGTTAATTAATAAAATAATAATAATAATTTTTGAAATACAACAATTAAAGACAGGATTAATGACAATTTACCTAATGCTTCTCTGTCATTTATTTAATTTTTTTATTTCAAAAATTATTATTATTATTTCATTCATTAACCAAAACAATTTACGTGAAGCTTCTCTGTCATTTATCTACTACTATCCCACTTATTTTCTATTCTTCTGTAGCGCGCTCCTGATTGGTCACTTTTATTAATTAATTACTAATTAACTACTTAATCAAAAATATTCCAAACATGGATTTTTGGGCTCAGAATATTTTTCTCTTTCGATCCCAACAATGGGGTGCGTGACACCTGGGACACCCTGTATATATATATTTAATTATTAAAATTCCCTCTTTGTTCAACTTTCAATTGAATCGATATTAATTTCTTATTCTTTTATCTCCCAAAAATCGGAAGCCATTTAGGCTCTAACAGCCGATAGCCAATTCAAGCCCCATCAATGGCTTCTAAATTTTTTCGAAGTCTATAAAACCATTGCGTAAATAGTTTTTCAAACAAAATTAAATGAATGGAACACATTTCGTTGGAAATTGTAAACTAATTGTTCTTGATTAAATATATAAAAAAAAAAATTATCTTTTACACAATCGGAATGTCCAAGATGCTTTAAGAGGCCCTTTGGCTTTATGGCTTTAATGTGTTGGCGTGCTTCTAGGTCATATTACTTGTAAGAGAGCATTTACTTAACGTGATAAAATTTTTCTTTACACTCCCAAGATGACCCTAACTGCGAGTTTAATCGTTGCCGTAAAAATAAAAAAAAGCCAATTTCTTATTTACATCACAATACGCGTAAAATTTTTTTTAACTATTATATGGACCCTGTTATGCATTAGTGTGTCAAGCGCCAAAAAAAATTAAAAATTGAGTTAAGCACTGAATATTGTTTCAAATGCTATAATTAATAGTATTTTTTATGAAATATGTCCTAAAAAAGTGTATATTTAATGTTACTTGCACAATTGACAAAAAAATTATATATAATCCAATGAAAACAAAAAACTTTAATGTTAATTTTCTCAAAACTCGGTAGATGGCGCTTGACACACTATTGCGTAACAGGGTCCATATAGCGATACACAACCTGATTCGTACGCTTATAGGAGTCGGTAGGCCGAAAGTGAATAAAATAATAACAAAACTTTTAACATGTCTATCTTTATCCCGGATAAAGTGTTTTGCGAGGAGTTCTACTTTAACATGAAGAAAAGCGATGTCGAAAGCCATCGAATTTTTTTACGGAGAGCATGCTCTAGCTGAGCAAGCATATCGGAAATGGTTTGCTCGGTTTAGGCAGACAGAACGCGTTCCGCGTTCCTGTAACGTCTCGTTATAGCGTTACTGTTGTATGAAGAAACATTGTATCATCCCCACACAATTCAATTAAGTAAACCTACTGCAGAAACATATACAAAATACTGGAACGCTCGCCCAGATAACGCTGTGTGTGTGGCATAGCAAAAACGCCCGAAAACGCGTTCTATGTGTCCAAGACTTAAAAGTGGTGAGCTAATAGACAAGGACCGACCTGGCATCCGAAAAAATTTGAAGATGAAGAATTAGAGACCTTGCTCGATGAAGAATCATGTCAAATGATTCAAGATTTAGCTCAATCATTGGGAGTTGACTTTTCAACAGTCAGCAAACTTCTGATAAAGCTATGGGAATGATCCAAAAGCAGGGAAATTGAGTCCCATACGAATTGAATCCAAGAGATTGATGATCCACGACCTGTCTGAGGAACGCTTCACTTCTTATGAATATTGTAAAAAATGATTCGATTCTTTGATTGCTTCCGTCGCGGAATCCGTAGGTATATGTTGCCAGAAAGATGAGAAAAGGTAATCGACAATACTTTGAGTAATCTATGTGAAACCACAATACAGTAACAATTTTCGAAAAAAAAAAAATACGCTACCAATTCATTTCAAACACCCCAATAGGTAATGTTTTCACTTAATAGATTCCTCATTTCTTTCGGCTATCATTAAGGTGCGCGTCTCGAAAAGCCGTTAGAACACGATTCAGTACCGAGTTACTCTAGGCAGCAAGAGATGCCGTTAGTTTTTCCCATAGGGATACAAGGGATTTATTCCATTTTATTTTAAAGTTTCCAGCTAATTAATTAAGGGTAGAAAATTAATTATTTTTTAACACAATGATTACTAATTTAATTATCTACAACTTATAGAGGTGATTTTTTAAAATTATCTTTTATTTAATGCGATTAATCTAAACAAAAAATTTATTTTTTCGAAAATCAAAAAAAAAAGCTTCTATAAGTTGTAGATATTTTAAATAGCTTTAAATAAAAAAAAAATTTGAGGTCGATAGCTTCAAAATTGTGGCCCCAATGTCCCAAAATTAGCACCCCGAGAAGCGCACCTTAAAAAGAGCCAATTAATCAAAAGAACGCCTAGGAGTTAGGCAACCCAAAGTGAAAGGAATGAGAAACGAAAGAAAAGAAGAAAGAAGAGGCTTCGTGTCCACTCCTTTGAATACCCTAGAAGGAGGAATATGACAGCCAAGGAGGTCGTAAAGCCCCGCCTACTGCCAGGGAACAAAATAGAAAAAAAAATACAAAGTTATAGCGTGGGCACAAGTGGGAGGGAAAGGAGGAGGAGTTAAGTAACACTGGTTTCTTTTTATTCTTTTATCCTCCCATTCGTTTGCACTACTAGTTGCCTAACTCCCATGCGTTCCCTTCATTAAAAAAATTAATCAAGGGCTTAAACCTTCTCTGTCTCCTTTATCATGTAGAAAATGTTCCCTGGTTGACCTCCTAGGAATTTTATTTCTTTTAAATCTTCTGAAATTCACCAAATATGCTAGGAAGTTGAAATTTTTTATTTGAGTTAGGTACTTCCTTGGCATGTAATGTGAAGCTTTTGAACAAAATAGGCCAAAGAGTACTGAGTACTTTATTGAGTTACTTTTTCAGTTTTTTTCGATTTTATTAAAATTCGGTCAAAAGATTTTGATTAAAACTAGGGGTGCTTTGGCCCCCCCCTCCCCCGGGCCCACCTCTAGCTAGCTCGAGCCAGCCTGCTACGGACTCTCGTCTTTTCTTCTTAATTATGAAAAGAAAATTATTATTATTCCATTCCAATTCAGTGCCTGCTTGAGGATTTGTTTACATTCATAGAATACACAAATGAAAAGAATGCATAAATATTTCTCTATAAATTTCATATGCCCTCGGGGCTTGGCGTAGAGGTTAGCGTGCTAACCTCGTATACCAAACGTCGCGGGTTCGGACCCCAGGCAGTCCGATGATTTTATTTAAACCATTTGGTATCCAAAGGTTTAACCTGGACCCCAATATAGATAAATTCATAAATAACGGTTATCGTCAAAGTCTTAAATGGCCTAAGTTGCCGAAAAGTCTGCGTGAATGAGAAAAAAAGTGTGAATGTTTTTAAAGTAACTTCATAGGAAAGAGAGGAGAAATGGTTGCCATGGTAACATAACATAAACATTCTCCCATCTAATTATCTAATAATTCGCTAATCGTCCATTTGTCTGTCACGCTCTATTTAGTCAACTTCCCGTTGGAATTTTGAAATGAAATTTTATAGGGTGCATAAAGAGGACCTTCTCGGGATTACAGGAAAATTATTTTCATCCCCAAATTCTTATAACTTTTTGAGTTATTAATTCTTAAAGTTACGATTTCTCCCATAGGAAATGTATAGAGAAATATTTATGTACTCTTTTCATTTGTGTATTCCATGAATGTAAACAAATCCTCAAGCAAGCACTGGATTGGAATCGAATAATAATAATTTTCTTTTCATAATTAAGAAGAAAAGGGATAATTAATAAGAAAATGGCGGAGATATATTCTCTACAACGGTTATCGTCAAAGTCTTATATGGCCTAAGTTGCCGAAAAGACTGTATGAATGTGTGTGTGAATTTGAGTGTGAATGATAAAAAAGTGTGAATGTTTAAAAAAAAAAAAAAAGAAGAAAAGGCGAGGGTCCGCCGCAGGCGGGCCCGAGCTAGCTGGAGGGGGGTTCAGGGGAGGCGAAGCCCCCCGGCTAGGCGGGCGACGCGGCTAGTGTTTATAAATTTAACATCTAGAATTCTAATATACCGACGGAAACTAAATACATGACGACACAAAAAATATGGTGTGACAAGCACACAATACAACTTTCCAAAGAAAAGAGAAATGTGTGTGTTGTGTGAACAGTTACACCAGATTGTTTAACCTAATTGTAGAAATATGAGAATTAGTTAGAAGATAAAAAGAAGCGTGCGAGAATGTTAAGCTTAATGTGCTGGTGCCTTTATAGAAGTCCAACTTGGGTTGGACCAGGGAGTCCGACGAAACCTAACATTTGTTAAAAATACAATGATCTTGTAAGCTGATACATTCGTTCACTTGAAGGTAAGTTTATTTAGAGAGAGAGATAGTTTAACAAAATCAACAATTTTAATTAAGCTAACTTTAATTAGAGACTCTGAACGAGCGACCTTCTATCCCAATATTAATTTTAATTTACTTCTTTTTATTTACTCAAGTTCTTTTTCTTTTTTTATGAAAACCAAACCAACTGAGCCTTGACACTTGCAAGAAAATACATTTCTTTTTATTGATTCAATACAATTGGTTTATTATTAATTTTTATTTTTTAACAAAAGGGGTGCGTGGCGAAAATTCGGGTGGGTGACCCTGAGTGTTTATACAAAAAGTGACTTTCGGATAAAAAAAGACCAATTGTATTTACAACTTTTGATAAAATTTTTGAATTTTTTTTTTTTTTTTTTCAAAAAATTAATTAATCTTTGTATTAATCAAATCATCCTACCCGAAACGGCACTTTCCAAAACTTTTACCTCTTAAAATCAATTTAAATCAAAATTAAAAATCTGGTGAGACTGGTCGCACAGCAGACAACTTTCTCTTAACTTCGGTAATCGAAAGTTGTGTTCTGTGCTTGTCACACCAGATTTTTTGTGTCGACATATTTAGTTCGACAATATATTAGAATTAAAGATAGACATTATTTTTTTTTTAGTTATTGAGATAGGGCCTAATAAAAAAAATATGTAATGTATTGAAATCTCTAAATGGCCTCAGTAGCCGATGCTATCATTATTAATCCTTTAGTTAGAATTATTAATCATCAAGATTAAAATATGAGGGAAATTGATTCCATATAAATATGAATGTCATAGGATTGCCCGAGTTAGTTGATTAGGGCAGTAGTAAGAAAATTTTCGGAGGAAGGGGGGGGGGTTGGATGATCTGGAGGATCACCCCCCTCCCCCTCCATTTGCCTTTAAATTTAAACCCTATATTTCTAAAGTGGGAATCAGTAGGTTTTATCCGTAAATAAAAGTTTCACACCAAGTCTCGACAAAAAAATAGCAAGTGAATAATAGAAAGTGTGCTTGTTTCAATTTAGGCACTCCGAATAAAATAGAAAATTTATGAGAGAGATAAATTTTTTCTGAGCGGCCTTCTATGTTTAGAAAGATTAGCGACATACGGGATGGGAAAATTTTGTAATTAGTCAGTGGACTGGCTATATGTGAAAATAATACTTACAGGGAATAACAATAATGAATTCACTCACTGATCACGATGGCTAATCAAATTTCCAACGTTAATGGCGATTTCACGTCAATTGAACTGAAAACAAAAAAAAAAAAAATTTAATTATTAAAATTTCAATCGGAAGACTTGCTGTAGTAATTTTGTAAAAATTACCTTTCGAAATAAACTTTGGCTAGCGAAAAATATTATCTTATTCCATTACAGAATAAATATTTCATATGCAAAGTTTGATGTAACTAAACACACCACGCTTATTTTAAACTCACTTTTAGTTTACTGGATAAACATTATTTATTTATAGATAATATTAAATTTAGGGAGTCGTCTTATTATACATATTCTGGTGCTTGTCCTGAAAAAGAAAAAAAAATTAGACAGGCTCTAAAAATTTTATTTAGTGTTCTTTTGATTAATATTTACCTTTTAATTTCTCTATTCTTGCACTTTTTCAGAGTCACTTATACACTAAATAAACACTAAAATGTTATTTTCAATTACTATAAAAAAGTATAGTAAAAGAAAATAATAAAAACATCAACAAAAAGGAAAACATTGTCCTGCTTGTTTAAGAGAATTAAAAAAAAAATATTATTTAGTGAGAGCAAACAAGATTTTTTGAATTACGAGCAAAAGAAAACCCGTGCCTACTCTACAACCACAAAATACGAACATACAAATGTGCGACCCCGTCTCCACCATCAGATCGGTGGAGCCCTCGGGTCTCTAAGCCTCAAGGACTGCAATTTGGAGCCTCCAGGTTATTCCTGAAGAAACGGCAACTCACCTCCTGAGGGGTTGACGGTCGCTCGAAGCTCCTTGCCTGGCACTCGTAGAGCTGATCCAGTTGATTGCACTAGGTGAACACCGAACACTGAACACTGATCATAATTGCACTGGAGAAACACAAACCTGTAAAAGAGAAATTGATTAAGTTTTGTGTACTGTGATTGCAATTGTAACTTTATTTTGTTATTCTTATGAAAGACGCCCTCGGGGCTTGGTGTAGGGGTTAGCGTGCTAACCTCGTATACCAAAAGTCGCGGGTTCGGACCCCAGGCAGTCCGATGATTTTATTTAAGCCATTTGGATACCAAATTAAATAGAAATGCCTGGACCAATATGTATATTAATCAATAACGGATATCGTAAATGTCTTAAATGACCTGAGTTGCCGAAAAGACAGTGTGAATATGTGTGTGAGTGTGAATGAGAAAAAAGTGTGAGTGTTAAAAAAAAAAATTATTAAAGACGTTTTAAGGCCCTCTCAGCCCAAAAAAGTGAATCACTCAACACGAATTTGTAAAAGGTGTTCACCGAAACGTTGTCACAGAAATATATAAAATGTTTCGGCTATATTATTATATTTATTAACAAAATATGAACAAATAAATCCAAAAAAAATAAATAAATACTCACAAAATTCGGAGCAGCCCTGCTGTCAAGTGGACGACGACTAAATTGGCTCCTTGCTTAGCTATAGAGCCAAGGCAGCAAACCTGAACCAGCCAGATCTTGTTTAAACTCGCAAAGCCTGCAAGAGAAAAAAACAAAGTGAATTAAAATATTAAATTTTTTCTGATTTATTTATAAATAATTTTATCATTATTTTTATAATTTAAAGTCTTAAGCAACAGAAAGAGTTTTCTATTTGAAGAGGAGAAAGTTCAAATGTAGTTTTTTTTTAATAATTTAATCCTAAAACTTGATAATTAATAATTGAAGAAGTCTTGAATTCAAGTTAATAAATAGTGGAATTATTAGGCAAGGTACTTTATAAGAAGCTTTTGTTAATAGCTTTGGACTTTGCTAGCCCAGGCATTATAATAACACAAGAGAGTTTGAGAAAATCAAAGAAGGAAAAAATCTTTCGAAAAAAGACACGAGGGGTATAGTTTCATTATTATTCAAATTGGATTGTTACAAGTAGGCCAAGAGTACGTCTCGTGTTTTTTATACGAATTATCATATCTTGACACCATCTTTTGAGAGAAGAGCGTTGTTAAAAAAAAAAAATCAGCAAAAGAGTATAAAAAAAAGAGGATCAATTAGTTATTACTCCTATTGGATGTCGGCCCCCTAACTCCAGTAAAGAGCAATCTATCGGATTAAACTGTTATTAAATCTCCCTAAAACTAATAAAAATCTAAAAAATAATTAATCAAAATGGTCAGAACGCATTTTAAGAAAATCAACAAAAAAAAAAAAATATGCCGACATAGAAAATCTGGAGTGACAGCACATTATACAACTTTTAAATAGATAAGAGTGACTAATTTAACATCTGATTTTTTTTTAAATTAGTTATCAATTTAAAATCATTTAAAAATACAATTTGCATGCTCGTATTTATATAAAGCCTAGCCGCACCACCCGTCTTCGGCGGGCTCCGCCCCTCCAGCTGATTCAGACCGCTTGCAGCGGCAATGGCAGCACAATGGCTTGGTCACGTGACGCGTAAGGACGACTCGCGCTGGCCAAGAATGGCTCTCGACTTCAAACAAATGGGGAGAAGATCTCTTGGACGACCGAGGATGAGATGAATGGATGGAGACAGGAACGATCCGGCTGCGATCTGGGAATGGGAGAACTGGAGAAATAAAACAAAGGATCGTTCCCTCTGGAGGCAGATTTGTTCAACATCGCGCGGTCCTCTGGGCCTATTCGCGGTAAGTAAGTATATTCTGGGCAGATAGAGGCTTTCAAATGGCATATGTTTTCTCCCTTTTAATTGTACATATCCAAATGCTGAATCTCCATACGATTCGCGAGCAGATCTAATAATAAAAATCTGGTGTGACAAGCACAGAACACAACTTTCGATTACCGAAGGTTTAATTCTCTTCAATGCAAATAATAAGTGTCTGTAACTAAATTGTACTTGAAAATCACACGATTAGAGACAAAAAGTTGAACAAATAAAATAAAAGAAAAAATCTTTTGTTATTTATTAATGACGAGAATCAGTGGGATCCAATATATATAAATGGGGGTATAAATTCATAAATGATATTGATAAATCAATTCTCTTCTCTTCAAATTAGAAAATCATCTTTTATTTTAAATATAAAAATTGATTTTTTCTAAAAAAATATATATACCCACACAGCACGGAATATTGCAATCTTGCTCAATGTTGACAATATTGCGGCAACATTGATGCAATATTGCAGCTCAAACAGCAATATTGCTAGTTTGGAATATTGCCGCTGCAATGTTGCCAAGATTCGCAATGTTTCTGCAACATTGCTGCAATATTTTTTGCTGTTGGGGTACATAAGGTTGTCAGCATTATAAATATTCGTTTAATTGTTTTAAAAAGGGAAAAAGATGAATATTATCTGATTCCAAAATGAAATCAAAACTATTTTTGTATTTACTGTTAAATAAAAGCTAAAGATATTTAGAATTACAACAACACCACATAAGACTTTCTATGAATTTATTGTAACATCATACTTACGAAATAATCCAGTTGTTAAAGTACGGTGAATAATCCCCATCTAATTCTAAAATGAAGTTCCTCTCTCCTTTCTTGAGACGAACGCGAAATGCAAGGACATAGGATAAAGGGTTGGGACATGGTCCCCCCATTAAGGAGAGGCCAGGGCAGGATTCGCTGCATCCTGAAGTAGGTCTGCCTTCTATAGATGGGTACCTACACGCTACCCAGTATTCAAGTCAAGTATAAGATAATCTGACGATTGACGGGATTTGTAATATTAAGTCGACTTTGAATTGGTGAAAGAACTGAAATTA
>JAKCPI010028279.1:0-25361 GCA_023213315.1 Euborellia annulipes | reverse complement strand
TAGAAGATGCTGTTCTGACAGACAAAGCAAGGTCGTTTAAAAAAAAGCTAGATATGGGCCAATCAGATTTATTTTTTTCTGAAAAAACAGTTTATATATTTTGAAAACTTTCTTACATGTAAATTCGAACTATTGTACCGTATATTATTAGTGATAAAACAATTCGCAACGTAAATAGTAAGCAGCGTTTAAATAAATATTGAGAAGAAAAAAGGCAAAATTCAAAAAAATCTGGTGTGATTAAAGCACAGCAGAAAAATTTCTCTTTTAGGCCTACTTTCGGAAAGTTGCGTACTGTGCTGACACATAGAATTTTTTGGTGTCGAGATATATTTAGCTTCCCATAACATCTTATTTGCAAACAATAGAGAATTCTAAATAAATACAAAATTTAATAAGATTTGGAAAAAAAATTTTTCAAATGTGTGAAAAATACCAAAGGGAACTCACTCCCTTTTGAATCGAAATTTACATGCAAATCCATATAGGATTTGAGCCGGAAAATGAATTTGAAAAAACTGTAATACTTCATCAGTAAAATGTACTTCAAACAATTTTCACGAAAAATTTTACCGATTAATTTTTTAAAGACCATCTAAAAAATAATTGATGTATGATTTTTAATCAAAATCGTTAGAGCCCATTTTGAAAAAATAGAAAAAAACTGAAAAACTACTTAAGTAAAGTACTAGTACTTTTTGGCCGATTTAGACCAAAAGCATATTTTCACTGTTCGGAAGGATACTTATACTGTTTTAACCAAGTAGCTCAATGCTTGCAATCGTTACACACAGACAGACTGAATTGCGAAAACCACTTTTTTTGGACCCAGGGAAACTCAAAACCTGTATGTCCATCAAAATATCGACAACGGATTTTTATCAATACTTTCTATATATATTGCATATATAGGTAAAAAAAAAAAAAAAAAAAAAAAAAAGTAAAATCAGTCCATCAAATAATTTTCCAGTTTTTTTACATCCAAAAAAATGTAATAATATTTATTTGAATGATTTAAAAACTAAAAATAGCAAACCAATAGTGAAAATGTTTTAGTTTCTTATCTGCTTTAAGGATCTTTAATAATGATACAGAACTATAAATTTCTTACTATTACAAACAATATCCGTCGGTGAATTTTATATACACAAACACACACCAAAACTCCCATTTCCGCTTCCTCTCCACCCACGGTGAATTTTATACAGACATAAAAAAAGAACTTTTTTTTTTAATAACGATTCAAACATAAAATGATTTTCCGATCATAACACAATACTTCCATTTCCTTCAGAATGGGAGAAATAAAAATTCGTATTATCGAAGAAAAAGCGTCTTCATATTTCTAGCTTGACACATTAATCCGCTACATTCCTGAATTCTGTCTTTTATTTTATTATTATTTTTTTTTTTTTTTATTCAAAGGGAAGTGATTTATTTTCGTTTAATGGAGATGGAAAATCCAGATCATGTTTGTGGTCTCTCATTGGGTTTTACCAAAATGAACTTAGAACCGATAAAAAGAATTTGAATTCATTAGACACATATATATATTAACAGGAAGAGTTGTTAACCTATATCAGAAGTTAGACCATTAGAGTAAGAGGATGCGTAAATTATCCAATATGCTAAGAACTGAACACTCTGCTACTACTACTAAGTCCAATATGAACATATGCCGCGGAAGCGGGAGCCGATACAGCGAAAACCAAGCAAATATTGGATGTCATCGAAATGAAAAGATCGCCAACAAAACAAGGTTCTATAGAATAAGGAATGAATATATATATTCGGGAACAATGCCAAATACAAGAAAATGGTGACTCAAGGAGCCAGGAAAGGGAGGTGCACATGTGTTGCGGATAGGAATTGCAATTTTAACAATATAGCGATGGATAAGTAGCATTTGATTTACCATAATTTTAATAAATCGATAAATCAAATACTTTTTTAATAGAGAATTCGATGTAAACAAACAAGTATAGGAAGGGTCTGTTGAACGGCGTCCTCAAGAAAGGAAATAAACGATACTAATTTCGTTTAGACGTGGCGACAAAGTGACTGTCATTTGAAACAAACGAAGAGTCTATGTAAATAAAAACTCTGAAATTTGTGAAACATCAACTGGGAAATTGTAAATAAATGTATATACTTTTCAATACCATCTCTATTATCGTTTAAATTTTTTTTTTTTATATTTTAAAGTCAAGTAGGAGCTAAAGCATGTTATTGCGAGATGGCGTTAAAATCCTGCTGACTTTAGCCAATCACAGAGCTTGCTTTGGTTTGTAAACGTCTGTTATAAAATTTCTTTTTATCGGTTCAGGACAATCTTCCATTTATTTTGGTTTTTTTCATTTTTAGATTTAAAATTTTTTTTAAATTTTCCTAATAGATAGATTTTTTTTTTGTATTTTTTAGATTAAAAACTGTTAATACCATAATTTTTACTTTCTCTTACCTACATATAGATATTTTTATGGATATATGTGTTTCGAGGTCCCCTGAGTCCAAAAAATGTGGTTTTTGCAACTTGTTCTGTCTGTCTGTGAACAAAATATCTCAAGAACGAAAAGAGCTAGAAGGTTGAAATTTTATAAATAAGTTCGTTACCCTCCTGAGACGTAACACGAAGCTTTTGAACAAAATTGGCCAAAGAGTACTAGAACTTTACCTATTCACTTTTCCAGTTTATTTCGATTTTCTCAAAATTCGCTCCAATGATTTTGATTAAAATTCAAAAATCAATTATTTTTTTAGATGCTCTTTAAAATGTATATTCTCATTTTGCCATTGAAATCTTTTGAAGCATACTGTATTCTTGAACTTCATAGCAAAGGGCTAGATGATTTTAGATGTAGGCTAAAAAAATTAATTAGATCAGTAATTCATACCATAAAATCTTAAATTTCTTAATAATTATTATTATGCCAATTATAAGGCGTTAACGGTTGCCTACACTCAAGGCGTCACTGACTGTACTTTATTTGGGTTGTGAATATTTATTAATAAAAAAGAATTAAGGGTTGAAGAGTGGGTGGTGGTCAAAGAAAATTAAAGAAAGAGCAACCTTTTCAAGAACTTGCCAATAAAATAAAAAATCTTTTTTGAAGTATTTAATGGTTATAAAATATTTTACTTTGAGTTTAAAAGTTTTTTTTTTATGATTCTATCATTTTTTTTTATTTTTTAAAACAATTTCAAAACAAACAAAAAAAAAATGAGAGAGAGAGAGAGGAAAAAAAAGTTGTCACAAGGTCACCGATAATAATATGAAAAATTTTTATTCTCGCTAGTTTTCTTGCTACAATTGGCCGATAAAATTTTTCCAACTAAAATAGATCAAATATTCAAGATGTCTTTTTTTTCATCTTTTTGGTGAATAAAAGAGCCTTGGAAAATCATTCGTTTGGAAAGGTACAAGAGCTCTGAAAAATAGCAGGTTTTAGAATTGAATAAAAAAAATATATTAAAAAATAAATAAAGAGATAAAAGTTTAGAAGAAATTTTTTATTAAGGTCCTAGTAAATATTAAAAATGAGAATAAACAGAGAATTTCTATTATATTATGGGATTAAACTATTAATAATGAAATGAAGCTTCAAATAATTTTTTTTTGTGAGGTGACAAACATTAGAAACTCTATTAGGGGTATGTGTTTAAAATATTTTATTAAATTAAATTATCATCTAATTATAAATAAATAAATAAATAACACAAGGTTAAGTTTCAAAAGGATTTTATTTTAGCTTATGCGCATTTCGACGCAAAAGTTAAATATAATTCGCGTCGAAATGCGTATAAGCTAAAAAAAAAAACTTCTGAAACTTAACCTTGTGTTATTAATTTATTTATAATTAAATGATAATTTAATTAAATTTAAGATTGTTTCAACTAGTGCCAACGGTGAATTCTTTGGATTATATTAAGTTTTTTATTTTTGAAAATTGATCCCTTCTTCTGGGTCAAAAAGTCAAACAAGAATTTTTTTTAAAGTAAAGTATATTTAAGCAAACTTGGGTAAATTATTTATTTATTATTTCGCCATTTTCTCCAATTTCAAACTAAGCTTTTAAATGGTGGATATTTCACTGAAGTAATGTTGGGATAGCCAATGATGAATTAAAACTAAGTTTAGCGGATATTTCGGGTGTTCATGTCTGAGTAAAAGTGTGACCGATACCCAAAACGTTCATGAGTATATTGCAATAAACTTTTTCTTTTATATCATAAATGGCGTCATTTGGGGGGGGGGGGGGCAGGGGGCGCAAGCCCTGCTGCTACTTTTCTTAATCAAAGTACCTATTCATCAGATTTTTCTATTCATTATTGAATATATGATTGCATTACTTTATCTTATACTATTAAACGATCAATGTGCGTTTGTTTGTTCGTTTGCCAGTGCATCAGTTCTCGAAAACTGCTCTAACGATTTTTTTCAAATTTTAAATATATATACTATTCTCGGTACCAATATGAAATTGCGATAGGTCTTACCTTTGGTAAAATTCAGGTACTAGTACCTTATCTGATATACTTTTTTTTTACTTGCGGTATACAAAACAAACTAAGTTTGATCTCATCTTTGGGAAACCTCGAGTATTAGTATTTTACTGATGTACTTTTTTTATTTTTTTTCCAATTCCATAAAAAAAAATCACCGAGCTCCAGCTCGGTCATCCCGGAACTATAATATTAAATTCACTAATTTTTTCCTTTCTGTTTGTACCAAAGTATTGTGATCCTCAAAATATTTTGATTATTCTTGACGTTTTTGAACTCCCTGAGTAAAAAAGTAATTTTGGAATAGTCTCCCTGTGTGTGTGAGTATATGAGCAACAAGCTAAATCGATTTAATTTCGATTGTGTTTCTTACACTAAATTTTATTCTATAAATAATTGTGTAATATTCGTAAAATTATGATTATTATAATGATATGTTATTATATATCATAATGATGATATAATCATGCAAGTTGCTTTTATTATTCACAACCCCGCATTACATTCAAATATAATTTGAAATAAAATTTTTTCGAAATATGGTTTTTAATAATATACAAAAAAACTCCAAATGTCCAACAATTGTGCTAACATCCCTACACGATTCTTGCATCTAGATAGTTATACAAACAATTTGAAAATTAGGGTCTTTTGTTCTTATTTAAAATTTTTCTTATTATTTATTTATCAAGATCTCAACTTTTTATAAAAAGATTAATGTTTTATTTTTGTAATATTTTTACTCTTTCTAAATTAAATATACGTCCGTTAAGTTATATATATATATATTTTTTTTTTGTTACGCCAGACTTATTACAGCTCAAAGTCATCATCGTTGTTTTTACTCCCGTTAAATTTCCTAGTAAAAGATCATCAGTGTCTGCTGGCAAACAGTCTTTTTACCAAGACCAAACTTGATGGGTGTTCAACTAAGGTTTACATATTTAAATTAAAATATAAAAGATGTTATGTTATTTAAAGGGCCTGTTGTAAATGTAAACCGCCATCATTCAACGCTGGTCTTCATAAAAAGAACATTGTTTACCAGAGAGATAACGATAGCGAAATCTTAAATATAATTACTATCAAATTAAATAAATTTTTTATTTTTTCTCAATTTTTATGAAAATTCTTGTCAAACAAAATAAAAGTTAATTAAGATTAATAATAAAAAAAAGTGCTGCCGAGGACGTTTTTTTTTTTATAAACTAGAAGATAAAATTTTTAAAAATCGTAATTTTATTTATATAATAGTCGGCCATCTTTACACTAATTAGTTTGAAATGAGATAGAAAACCAATGGGTAAAAAATCCTTTAATTTTAAATTGTCAATAACTTAATAATTAGGGGGGGGCCCCCCTTTAATAAATATATGTGATTCAAATAGAATTGACATATTATTTATGGATTTTTTAAGATGGATGAAAACTGTTCGACTATTTAAGAGATGTTCAAATGTGTTTGTTTGAGCCAATCATAAAGCTTGTTTTGGATAAAATAATATTTCTATTTCATAATTAATAATTTCTTAATTTTTGAATTTTAAAAATTTGTATTAGGGCCTATTAAAAAAAAAATTAATTTTCAAAAAAATGTTTTAGTGTAGACCAGTAGACAAAGAGTCAAGATGTACTTTCTTCTTAAAATGACATTCAACTAAATAATTTTCGAATATTTTAATAATATTCAATACATACCTCGATTCGGACTTGATTAGTCATAGATGAATTTAACAAATTTGTATGTTTTATTTATTGCTCGGCCAAAGCCTTAGGACCTCTGGAATTGAACCCAGGATCTCCAGCCTTTCCGGAGCATCGGTGGAGATCCTGGGTTCGATTCCTGAAGGTGATGTAGCGCTTGGCCCCCTAACAAATAAACATACATATTTGATATATTAGATTTAATATTTAGATAAATAAATAATTTTATTATTCGTAAATTTATGATTATTCAATAAATACTGTAAAAACTAATTTTTTTTTTAACTCTAAACAGCAAGTAAAACAAAAAAAAAAAACTTTTTCTTAATTTTCTTAATTTTTGGTACCGTAATTTTATTATTATTTTTTTTTTTTTGTAATGATTTTAAAATATCCTTAAAACCTCTAAATATAAAAAAGACAACAATAGTTATCAATAAAATTTCCAAATTTTTTTGTTGTTAGTCCCGCGGTGCACGGACGGCATAACGCTCACTATAGGACAGTTTCTATTTGTCCATAAACGCAATCATTCCTCATTTTATGCCCCCACTCTATCAATATTTAAATTCTTTTATAATTTCGTTTACTTTTTTGAATTGTATGAAGACTCAATGAAATTTTAATTGGATTTTAGGATTTTTATTTTCATTCATCTTATATATAATTAGTTTATTTATTATCAGTATAAAAATTAAACAAAAATATCTGACATTCTCCTCGACAAACTCATTTACAGAAATAATTAAAATTTTTAATTTTTTAGAAGGAAGGTGCATCTTTACTCGAAAAGATTAATAAAGAAAAGCCTTTCTCTCTCTCTCATCTCAAGATATTATTTAAGGGGGATGAGTTGGCAAGAGAAATAGGTTCAATTAGCAGGAACTAAAATAAAAATTCAGAAGAAAAGTGAATTATTGTATGAGCCTATCTCTTTCTTCGAGTTGAAACTAATTATGACAAAGGGGGAGAAATAATCGTTATTACAAATATTATATTACACTCATTTTTATTATAACACATGTCTTAATATAAGAAAAGACATTATGGACAAAAGCATTTGATATTATATAAAATTTCAATTTTTATTTTCAGTAGAATAACGATGCTCTTATTTTAAAAACTTATTATAATCAAATTTTTTATCTTCCGTGAAATTAAATGCGTTATTCTATTGGTCCATCGTTGGTTGAGAGAAGTCATAAAAAATTATAGTCTCCTTTGAGGAAGATTTCAAGTAACGATGGAAACGTCGGCTTTTATTGAAGGGGAAGAAAAGTCATAAAAAAACATTTAATAAAAAAATTTTGCGAAATTATATCAACAACTCCAGGGCAGTAGCCAGAAAATTTTTTCTCAGGGGGGGGGGGGGGTTCTGATGATTTGTATGGATATCCCCATTTTTTTTTTTTTTTTTTATTTATTTAATATTTATACAAATCGACCGCACTACAGGAATAAATCCCAATTATTGTGCAGTACTACATAAAATAAAAAAATATAAATAGAATACATCAATAATTAAAGAGAAAAAAAAGGCTATATTTTCAGCAATTGTTTTTAATTCGTTAGCAAGGCAATATTTCCAGATATTTCGGAGACACCAGGGGCGTATATAGAAATTTTTTTCGGGGGGGGCCCGAACTCAAAAATTTTTCTGCGGAAAATTTTTTTTTTTAAGAAACTATATTTTTTTCACACGAAATTTTTTGCGGAACATTTTTTCTATTGCGAAACCAAAGTTGTCCATCCTGCGGAAAAATTTGTTGCGCTGATGTCTGTATATCCTTATATATGTATATGTGTTTGGGAAATTTCGGGGGGGGGCCCGGGCCCCCCTCGGCCCCCCCCCCCCTTAAATACGCCCCTGGGAGACACTATCGGCACTCCTTCCTCAGTGGATCTATATTAACATAAAAGGGGACATCTGTGAGAAAGGGCGGTGGGTCATAAATAATGTTTCGAAAAAATGTTACAAAAAGATACATATTTCACCTCAATTCACCACATTACGGCCCTTATGATTAAAACGCTTGGAAGCGACATGTTATTCTACTAGCAATTATTAATCATTTGATTCAATTAGATAGGAAATCCGAAATATATAATATACAATTTATAAAAATAGTTAAAAATTAATTTCTCAAATCTATGATAATATAAATTAATCTAGGAATTATTTCTATTTTTAAAAATACATACAAAAGCTTTAGTAAAAATACATCAATAATTTTTACACAGTCTCAGTGTAATTTATAAATGAAATTATGGTGGAGGTTTACCCTAGAAAATTTTTATTCCATTTTTTTACTTTCTCTTATTTACTTTCTCTTACATTATATATATATATATAGAGAGAGAGAAAATATTGCGAACATGTCAAAAATTCGATGTCGGGATTTTGATAGAATTACATGTTTTGACGTGGGTCCCACAAATTGGTCTGCGTGAACATTTTTAAGCATGAAGGAAATGAGCTAAGAGGTTGAAATTTTATATTTAAGTTAGGCCCCTCACAAAGTCGTGAAAATATGCTTTTAAACAAAATCGGCCAAAAAGTACTAGTACTTTACTTTTTCCATTTTTTTTTTTTTTTCGATTTTCTCAAAATTTGCTTTTTAAGGATTTTGATTAAAATTCATAAATCACTTATTTTTTAGATGCTGATCGCTATATTTATAAATCACTATATATGATTAAAAAAATTGAAGGCTAACAGATGTGTTTTCTTCAATTAAAAGATCTTAAAAAAAAAAATATGAATATTTTCAGTAAAATTTTAGATAGATATATCTCGCGTGAATAAACTAACAAAAGATAAAATATAAGTTAAAAAATAAAATTATTTATTTATCTCTTAAAATAAAATAGATTATTTGTACTTTTATTCTCTTCTTACTGTATTTTGCATATATATTAAAATCCCAATTCACAGGGAATTAATATATTTAATAAAAATAAAAAACAAAAATATGTTTTTACAAAATAGAAATAAATGGCTGCCATGGATACAGTGTTTAAAATGTTTTCTCATTTTGATTAAAATTCATAAATGAACTATTTTTTAGATGGTCTTTAAAAAGAATATCAGTAAAAATTTTTCGTGAAAATTGTTTGAAATGGCCAAGTTTGGAACTAAAGTGCTATGGGAAACTAAATATATCTCGACACAAAAAAATCTGGTGTGACAAACACAAGCCGAAGAGTAAGAGAGTTGTGTGCTGTGCGGCCAGTCACATCAGATTTTTTGTCGTAAATAGATAAAATTGATTGCCAGAATTTGCTAGTCCATTGAATGAAATTATATTTCCACACTACATTAATTAAATAGTTTCATAATTAATGATTATATTCATTGTGGTGGTTATTATTTATTTACTAATAATATTCACACTGTAATAATCCATCTCAATTAAATGTTGCTTACTTCTAAATAATTCTCTAGAGGACGGGAAGATCAAAAATGAGAATCATAAATTTGTTTAATAATTCACTTGAGTCAGAGCAAGTGCACAGTACTTGAAAACGACTGCAGAAAAGTATTCAAAAAACGTACAGTATTTATAATTAAAATCAAAAACTCACATTATAATAACTGTTTAAAATACTTTATATTAAATTGAAATTAAATATACAAATCTGGTTAACACCTACACAATAATTTAAACTTACTTTTTAACATTTTGTAAATTAAAATAAAATATACAAATTAAACACTAGGTTATTTGTTTCAAAGGTTTTATTAATTAAAAAATTAACACTTGATACGTATTTCGACAATTCCTTGTCATCATCAGAAGAGATTACATTCTAATGATGACAAGGAATTGTCGAAATACGTATCAAGTGTTAATTTTTTAATTAATAAAACCTTTGAAACAAATAACCTAGTGTTTAATTTGTATATTTAATTTTAATTTACAAAATGTTTCAACGAGAACCAATTGTCGAAAGTTTAAATCTTACTTTGTATTAGGCTATTTATTTAAAATATTTTAATTAATTAAATGACTACAAAACTATTCAAAACGTTTTTTTGAAATAAAATTTTGGTTTGTCTTTTTAGTAAACAAAGTTTATTTTTTTAATCAGTTAATTCAATTTATTGTGATACGGTTAGTATTTAGGGCCTAAATGGATTTAAGTTTATAGATAAAAGTCAAATGAAATTGCTTGCCCTTACTGAATTTATTTACCCCCAAGTCAATGTTCTTAGTATAACCAATGAAAAAATAGATTTGTATTTTGTCAGGCAGTCTGCCCCGATGTCGACTGATAAACCACAGGCTACAATTAATCGAACTGTAGCAATCCTTTATTTAGCTCAGCTGGACATCCCATACCAAAACAACCCAGCAGACCAAGTCAGAGTAATGCAATAAACGAAAATAAAAAAAAAATCTAACTTAATATAAAAGAAGAGAAAGAAATAAAATTTTTAAAAATATTCTTTCTTTATATTATACATCCAGTATGTAAAAAAGAAATTTAGCCTCTTGATATTATAATATTTTATATCTAGGTTAATTAATTATCAGAATAATATTTATATTTATTTTTTAAATTAATTCATTATTTTTAAAATGACATCAGTTTTGGACCATCAGCTCTATCTAGTTTTAAAGAAAATTAAATTTTAATAGAAAATGTGCTCTAAAGCGGCTTTAATTTTGAATTTTCTGTATTTTTTTTATGGCGATACCCCTTACAATTCATGTCAAAAATTCGATGTCGAGATTTTGATGGATATACACGTTTTGAGGTCCTCTGCAAAAAAGTGGTTTTCGCAACATGGTCTGTTTGTCTGTGTTCAATTTTAAGCATGAAGGAACTGAGCTACGAAGTTGAAATTTTATATTTAAATTAGGCGTGAAAATAAGCGTTTAATCAAAATCGTACTTTTTCAGGTTTTCAGATTTTCTCAAATTTGCTCAAACGATTTTGATTCAAATAAATAAAATCAATTATTTTTTAGATGCTCTTTAAAATGTTTATTCTCATTTTGGCATTTAAATCTTATGACACACACTTTACTCTTGTACTTCATAAGAAAGATAGGAGAAATGGTTACCATGGTAACAAAATATAAATATTTTTCTATGTTTATAAATATGAAAATGATAAAGAGCTATCGAGCATATATGGATAGCTCAGAATCTTGACTTTGATAACTAATTTGTTTATAATTTCGTTAATAATTAACACATTTCACGAATGAATGATTTTTGGAAAATTAAAGAACTACAGAATTTCGTCAATATATCTATTTTGCTTAATTAAAAAGAGGTGGCTGTGATGATAACGTTGAAAGAAAGGGCAGAGGCAGCCAAAAAGAAATTATTCTGAATGCTACAACAATTTTCCGGAGACGTTTCGGGGCATTTATTAGTGCTTCATCATCAGTCCTTTAATTGTTTTTTTATGCTCAGAGTTAGTCACCACCACCAAGATTTATAGACTAAATCAGAACATAAAAAAACAATTAAAGGACTGATAATGGCTCACTAAATGCACCGAAACATCTCCGGAAAATTGTTGTAGCATCCAGAATAATTTCTTTTTCGCTGCCTCTGCCTTTTCTATGTATGTATTTTGCATTCAGAGATTGTAAAAAATTGTGTCCAAAGTTAAAAAAAAAAATTGGAAAAATCCGATTTTTCTAAACTTTTAATAACCTCCGATTAAGCTGAAACTTAATATTTCTATAAATTTCCAATTATATGCATTTAATAGGAGAATTAAATTCACAAGGTTTTCTGTTTCAATAATATATTAATTTTCATATTAACACTTTATACGTATTTCGACACCATATGTGTCATCTTCAGAAGCGAATTTCATACTGAAGATGACACATATGTTGTCGAAATACGTATAAAGTGTTAATATGAAAATTAATATATTATTGAAACAGAAAACCTTGTGAATTTAATTCTCCTATTAAAGCATAATGTTTCAACTAGAGCCAACGGTTACCAGCTAATTATATGCATATTTTTAACAACTCTAAAAAATTAAGAAAATTCAAAATAATACCTGTTTTAAAGTATATTTTCTATTAAAATTTCATTTTCTCTATATCTCTAAGACGAGCTGATGGGGCAAACCAGATGGTATTTTTGGAATCAGCGCTGCCCTTATTAAAGTTTTTTTTTTTTTGTTGGCCTGTGTAATTAATTCAACTCAAACAAATTGCGTACTCAAAACTGACTCTGACGTCACATTTTAAGAGTGTTGTTTCTGGTTTACACACACTTATTTGCTCCTCATTTCTCATGTTAAATAATTTAACAACACCCAAAAATTCACTTTTCCACTTCTCTGATTATATGAAATGAATATAAAGTTAATTTAACAAATTTAACTAAGATGCTTTTGTTATTTTAATAATGTCCCGATATACTATACGACGGGCCGGTTTGAACTTAAAAAGAAATCTGGTGTGACTGTTCGCACAGCACACAACTTTCAACTTCAATACAGTAAGAGAAAGTTGTGTACTGTGAATTAAAATTAAATATACAAATTAAACACTAGGTTATTTGTTTCAAAGGTTTTATTAATTAAAAAATTAACACTTGATACGTATTTCGACAATTCCTTGTCATCATCAGAAGTGATTACATTCTAATACATGAAAGTAGATACAGCATATAATATATATATATATATATATATATATATATATATATATATATAACTAGAGGCAGTGGTACCAACTGCAATACATCAAAGCAACAAGAATATGTTAACATACTACATAACATATTCTTGTTGCTTTGATGTATTGCAGTTGGTACCACTGCCTCTAGTGTATATATATATATATATATATATATATATTATATGCTGTATCTACTTTCATGTATTAGAATGTAATCACTTCTGATGATGACAAGGAATTGTCGAAATACGTATCAAGTGTTAATTTTTTAATTAATAAAACCTTTGAAACAAATAACCTAGTGTTTAATTTGTATATTTAATTTTAATTTACAAAATGTTTCAACGAGAACCAACGGTCGAAAGTTTAAATCTTATTGTGTACTGTGCTTGTCACACCAGATTTTGTTGTGTCGAGATATATCTAGTTTCTCCTTAGCGCCTAAGTTCCAAGCTTGAGCACGCGTTTCATAGTTGGCGAATGCTTCCACATCAGTAAAATGTACTTCAAATCAATTTCCATTTCTTCATTTCAATTCCTGAGATATTTTGTTCACAGACAGACAGGCCAATTTGCGGGACGCACTTTTTTAAACTCATGTATATCCATCAAAATCTCGACATCGAATTTCGACATGATCGCAATACTTTCTATATATTTCATATATAGTTAAGAGTAAATAATACTCACTATCTTATAAGTACATGAATGGCGACCACGATTTGCCTGAGCCAAGACTGGAATTTTAATTATTTTAATGACACCTTACTTACTCATGCATCAGTCCGTGCGACGGCCTGGCTTGTTTATTCCCTCTATCTCTATAAAGCAGGTTTTTAAAATTCTTTTGTTTACGCTAATAAAAGCCTATATTAACATTATTAAAATAATTATAAAAAAAGCATATGTTTTTTCGCCGCAACAAAAGTGCGAAATATTTCCCATTGAGATGTTATTGATAAAAAACGGATTAAAAAAAAAAAAAAAAACAAGAGGGTTTAAAAAAAAAAAAAAGAAAAAGTGATAACATTGGCCAAAGCCAAAAGCCAATCAAGTTAACGGCTGTTTGGTTAGAAAAATAATAAATTTCCATTTTTAAAATTTCAAGTCATAATCCATTTAAATAAATTATTGATCATCATTAATTTAAAAAAAAAAAAATACAATTTCATTTAATCATCTTTTGTTTCTCATTCGATATTATTTTTATTTAAATTAAGAAGAGAAAAAAAAATAGAATAGATTTGAAAGAAAGATTTACGGTTAAGCCATGTTTTTTATTGTCGAACATTTTGTATTTACTAACACAAAACCAAGTATGCATATATATGTTAATCGTAGAGTGCTTAGAGATAAACTTGACACTGAAAGAATGTCCGCAAGGTTGTGGATTGTAATTAAAAATGTTGCACATTAAATAAAAAAAAAAGCATGTCTGTGAAATTTTTTCTAGAATAATCTCCGCCATTAAAACCTACAATTAAAAAAAGATTAATTATATATACTACCATCAAATTTTGATATTTCTTTGGTTTCAAAATAAAAACAGATGAGCCCCCACTAATGGGATGGTATTAACAATGTTGAATCCGGCAAAGAGAAACGATAATGGTCAGCCATTAATGGACCCACATGTTTTTATCAGATATTTTTTTTTTTTAAATTAAAAAAAAAAAAAATACCAGGAAACTTATTTAAATGGTTTCGTCATCAATATGGCCGCAATTTCGACACTTTAGATTCAGAATTTAATTGGGTTATTTAACGACGCTCTTTGAACTACCAGATGAGGGTGGAAGGGAGGTGAATTTAATTAAAAACATTTATGTCCGGGTGGGATTCGAACCCACACTTATTATATTATATTAATAATATATTAAATGGAACTATTTTTTTTTATTTGAAACCTTAGTATGTTTTACACTTATGCCGGGTTCCAAGAAAACAGTTCTGTAAACATTTAAAAGTCTGTTAGTAAACATCGCTTTGGGATTTAAAATTATAGGATGTTGCTAAAGCAACTTTAAAGGAACGGTTAACTATTCCCTACTGTTAAGATATATAGATAGATGCAAAACGATTGGGCCCCCGAAAATGACAGCTCTCTATGTAGTTGGCCAAGTTGACCGCAAGGGCGCATTGTCAAATTTTATAATTTATAATAGTACCAAAATTATAAAAGAAATTAAAATAGTAATTAGCTATATTTGTATTCTTTAAATTTTAATTGTTAATATTAGGTTACAAAATAAAAAATGTTTAAATATTTAAATATCGTAAAATAAAAATAATAAATACGTTGGTTGCTCTGACAAATGATAAAGAACCTGGAAATATACTATAACCTCACTTTTTCTCTTCATCAGATGAATATCTATAATAATTAATAATATCGCTTAAAACGTTTCAGAAACTAAAGAAAACCCAATTAAATCAATGCATTTATATATTACCTCTCTCTCGTGATAATTTAGTCACTAAATTCTTTTTTATTTCAATGAAACAAATCAGGTCAGTGGATACTTTATAGTTTTAAGGTCCGAATTTCAACCTTTAGTTTAAAAACAGCTTTTACGAACCAATCACCTTTAAATACGTTCTTGCAACCCAAAATTATTTAGCGGAAGGTTTAAACCAACAAAAGCGTTTAACGAACCGTTAAATACGTTCTTGCAACCCAGCATTAGTATTATAATTAGGAACCGTCCGAATATTCGGTTTCGGCCAGTTTCGGCCAAAAATCATGGTTTCGGCCAAAAAGTAGCCGAACCTTTCGGCCGGCCGAAATCAGAAAACCAGAGTCTGAAAAAATGGGATGAGACTCGCATGCAAAAAAAAAAAAAAGGTCAAATAATTTCCACTTGAGGGGGAAAAAAATTTAGTCTCCCTAAAAAAAAGGTAAAATGATTTTCACCGAAGGGAAAAAAAAATTCAAAAAAAAAAAGATAAAATTAAAAAAAATTTTTATAGAAAATACAAGTTTCTGTTTCGGTTACGGTTTCGGCCGAAACTAAGGTTGAGGCCGAATATTCGGTTTCGGTTTCGGCTGAAAATCTTGTTTCGGTCGGACCCTAATTATAATAAAATATATTCCAGATAAAATTAAAAAAATCTTATGTGTTTTTTCAGAATTTCGTCTACTTAAAAGAGAGAAATTACTTGAGTTGATAAATATTGCATATATAATTTTTAAACATTATCTGTCCCACCTACGGGGGGCTTTTAAAATTTTAAAGTTTTAAATTTCCCTCACTGGCTCCACTTCCTCTCACTCCGACCAATCAACGAGAGAGAGTGGTAAACAGGAACCCAACGGAAGTTAGTGACTAGCGCTTTATATTATAGTAATGATAATTCATTAATCATTAAAATTACTATTAATATAAACTATTAATTACAATTAAATTTTATATTATTTTTTAATTTTTTTTCAGAAACATTTACAGTGTTATTTTAAAAGAGTATTCTCTTGAATATTTTTTTAAGAAATTTAAAATTTCAGTCAGAGAGGGAAATTTGAAACTTTAAAATTTTATAATTGTTCGCCGAAGGCAAGCAAGGGGGTCCACCGAAGGCGGGCTTTACCAATTATTTTATTATATAATATTAACGTTGTCTATTTATTTATCATTTCCTTATAAAAAATATTGGAATTTTTTTTAGATTAGTCCTTCTTCCTGGAATGGATAAACTTAATTAACTCATGAGCCATCACGAGGATCAACTGACGTAATCGCCGAGCTACTCTGATCAATTTATGGATAATTATCAAGTAAGACCAACGTTTATTTAATGGAATTTTTATTTAAATGGTATCAAGTTTTACAGTGAAATGTGATTTGCCTTCTATTGAAGACAGGGGCGTATATAGAAATTTTTTTCGGGGGGGCCCGAACTCAAAAATTTTTCCGAGGAAAATTTTTTTTTTAAGCAACTATACTTTTTTTCACACGAAATTTTTTGAGGAACATTTTTTCTATTGCGGAACCAAAGTTGTCCATCCTGCGGAAAAATTTGTTGCGCTGATGTCTGTATATCCCTATATATGTATATATGTTTGGGAAATTTCGGGGGGGGGGCCCGGGCCCCCTCGGCCCCCCCCCCCTTAAATACGCCCCTGATTGAAGATTAGTAAATTATCGCAATACTTTCTCTCTACATATTACATATATAGGTAAGAGAAAGTAAAAATGGTCTTTGGATTGCCCTAAATATTTTAAAAATTCTAAATAGAGGATCTTGGCAGGCTGTCAGAAACAAAATGAACATACTAGAGGCTCTTAACAATTTAATTTCGGACAGTACATTAGAATTCAAGATGTAAAATTTATAAATATAGAATCACAACTATTTATCCTATGAAACAAGAGTAAAGTGTGCTTTAGACAATTCGAGAGCAAAAAGAGAATACAGTTCATATAAAAAATAATTGATTTATGAATCTTAATCAAAATCATTAGAGCCATTTTTGAGAAATTCGAAAAAAAATATTAATATATACACGACAGAGTAATTTACCTGATCGCTATATTTATAAATCACTATATATGATTAAAAAAATTTAAGAAAGCTAATAGATGTGTTTTCTTCAATTAAAAGATCTTAAAAAAAGAAAAAATATGAATATTTTCAGTAAAATTTTAGATAGATATATCTCGCGTGAATAAACTAATAAAAGATAAAATATTAGTTGAAAAATAAATTATTTATTTATCTCTTTTAAAATAAAATTAACTTTCAAGTTTTTCTATTTCATTTTACTGTATTTTGCATATATAAAATATATATAAATATATAACAATATTAAAAATATGTTTTTACAAAATAGAAATAAATGATCTCTTCTCTCTTTATATGTATTGATATTTAAATAAAAAGAGAAGGTGATTTGATTTACTTACTGACAGACTAAGTGATGATTAACTCTTAAATTTTCCTAGGTTAATAATGTCCAGTTTGTTTCTTTTTTTAATTAAAAGAATGGCAACCGCGATGAAACCTTTTTCTACGCAAAAGCAATTAAAACTTTCTATCGATATTTCATAATGCGGGATAAGTAACAGTATCTAAGATTATTTAGGTGGGACCATAGCCAGAAATTTTTGATGGGACCCCCATTCAGGATGATTTGCCTCTCTCCCCCCACCCCTGGGTAATAGGGCAGTATAGGACGTCTGGGAAATATATAGTTGGCCACCCGCCTTCGTTTTGCCCCTCCAACTGGCACGGGCCCTCCTGCGGCGGACCCTCGCCTTTTTTTTATTAAGTGCCACAATTTTTCACTCAACTCTTTTATTAAAAAAAAAAAGAATCTATATTTGGGCCTATAGCATTGGCGTAGCCAGAAATTTTTGATGGGGGGGGGTTCAAGAAAATTTTTTCAAAAATTTAAGATTATTTTAGGGTATTTATAAATCATTTTCGTTTGTTTTTTTAGCCAGAGTAAATAATTATATTTTACTTTCTCTTACCCTGTATGAAATATAATTTGTATTAAATATCTAGTCATTTCTTGGGTCCCAGGGGGGGGGTTTGAACCCCTAAATCCCACCCCCCCTGGCTACGCCTATGGCCTATAGTATAGGAGTGTCCGTCTGTCGTATGTCTGCTTGCCTTCCTTAAAAATGAACAAGGGATACACAAGCACGCAGCAGGTCTGCATAGTGAATCTTGAGGGATACACACATTCACACCAGGGACACAGGGATACACACGCCCGCACCAGGGACACACACAGTAGATCGAAAGTGACCGGAAGAGGGGTGTATCCCTGTGTGTTGCTCAAGGTTGACTATGCAGACCTGCTGCGGGCGTGTGTATCCCTCGATCATTTTTGGGTTGGTCCAAGTCCCATCTACCGAAGAAGTTGTGTGTTGTGCGATCATTAACCCCAGATTTTTTTTACATTGCATAAAACTTGGTTTATAAAGAGCGGGTGTGTGTCTCATCCATTGATGAATTTGACTCTCTCATTCTTTTTCTACCTCACATACTTCTTTTGGATAAATACTTGGCCAAATCATAATAAAAATACTCTTTTGGGCCATGTGTGAATTTAGGAGAATTTCTTATATGCACAAACAGAATCATAAATTCCGCATGACTCAAATAAAAGAAAAACATCGAAAGAGATAAAGGGCGGCTCCTGAGCGAAACCATTTAATTCAGGATCTTACAAACTTAGTGCAATACGGTCAATACCGCCCTTCTTTTTCGGGTTCATTACATGACCGGAATTTTCCTATAGGTAGGCTTCTCGGTTTCTTTATAGAAAATATTCAAACCGCATCCAATTTAAATAATATTTCTAAAAAATATCACCCTCTCTTATCGAGATATTCTTACGGTTGTTTTAACAATAATAAAAATATCTTAGATTGACTTTTTTATTTAAGTTATCTTTCTAGTTATTAAACTACATATAATAAAAAAACTGCAGTGAAATCGATAAAGCCGTTCTTGATTAATGGACTCTCAGAGAGACAGATCTGGTGGGGAGGCAAAAACTCTTAGGACCATACAAAAATAAAAAAAATATTCTCTCTGCGCCCTCTCAAAACAAGAAATATGTAAGAGCTACTGTTCTCTTAAAAATATATTAAATATAATTTGATCAGAATCAAGTTTTTCATTATATCAAAAAATTGAGTTAAATTAGAAATATTTGTTTTTTGTTGAGTGTCCTTATTTAAAAATACGTTTAAATCAAATCAAATTTGATGTTGTGGTTTCGAGTACCTCATAATTTGTGTTTCGATTAAGTAGAAGTTCAAATTTTTAATTAAACAATGACAAACACTTGTATTTAAAATAGACTAAAATATCTTTTTATAAAAGCTTGAAATATTTTATTTAACTTTATTCTTTCATAAACATGAAAATTTTGTTTTAAAAACATAAACTAGATTTTTTTTTATAATTAAAAATTTACATTAATTCTATTAAGTAATTAATTCATTATGCAAATTGATTTTTAAATGATTGACACTTTTATGGCTTTTTCGTTAGAGAAAACTTTGCACCTGTATCAAATGTTGTATATTCCATAGGCGTAGAGGTTCATTACAAAATTTCTCGATGTTATGCCACCGAGAACTTATTAATAAATTCTTAATTAGAGTAAATTAAATGATGATTTTAATTTCAAGAGGGGAAGGATTTTTTTGGTAAGATGCCTACGTAGAGGGGCCTAATTGATATGGAGCTTTCTCAAATTTATACAACCCACACTGGCTAGCGTTTTGAACTATCATTAAGGCCCCTTTGTTACCATAACGATAACAATAGTTTGGCGCTGAAAATATTGTAACAACTTTTCCATGAATCCACTCATAACCCTGTTTTGTTAATTTGTGACCTCTTGTGATGAGTAAAAGATTATTATTATAAAGGAAAGTTTTAGTAATATCTTCTCCAAAAATATATCCAGCTCCTCGTGTAGAATCTTTCCAACCATTAATTCTTCCAGGATCTGACCATAACATATCGCAGATGGGACCACTCTCTGGGACATCTTTAAATCGGTGCAATGCTCTCATTTGGTCTAATCTATCAATTGTTGGTGATAAACCGCCATGAACGCAAAATAACTTATTCTCAATGGTAGCTGCTATTGGCAAGAAATCAAACAAATCGCAAAAGTAATTCCAAACTCGTGGATTGCCATATTTACGAATAACTTCGTCATAAAATCCAAAAGTTCTACTTATTCGTTTAGATTCATGGTTTCCACGTAAAATCGTCATACGATGCGGAAATCTCACCTTCAAGCAAACTAATAAAGATATCGTTTCAATGGAATGAAATCCGCGATCAACATAATCTCCCATGAAGAGATAATTGGTATTTGGTACTCTGCCACCGATGTTGAATAATTCTAACAAATCATAAAATTGTCCATGAATATCGCCACATACAGTGACTGGACTTGGTATTTCTGGAACATTAGAAGTATTTTCTAATTGTAGCTTTCCATAATAGCAAAGTAACTTTACTTGATGCTCTTCTAGTTTTTCGCATTTGTATAGAAGTTCGATCCATCTATCTAATTCATTATAATATGTCATTTTCACCCTACAAAGAGTTAAAAAATATTAAAATTATAATTAGATTAAAACTGGTGTGATTAAGCGATCATCACATAACTTACTAAGTAATGTGATATGCTGTCACACCAAAGTTTTGTGTGTTGTTATCTTTAGATTTTATCATTAAAAAGTATATGCTAAAATTTCACTCTAAGGTCTAGAGAAACTTTTGTATATATCAATAGCTTCCTCAGGAAAATTTTTCAAATGAACTAATTAATTAACAAATCTTGTCAAAAATATTTAAATATTTAAATTTAATTGAAAAGTCTTTATAGAAAAAGCGTGAACTCTAGCGAACGTATACTTTTTATTGATACATATAGTATATTAGGATATAATTAAAAGAACATGGCAGCATTTTTTCAATTCATTTTCTTGAAAACAAATATCAGTTGAAATTTTGAATCTACGATTGCTCACTATTCAGAACCCTCAAAATATTGACATTTTTTGTTTAAAAACTGAAGTTATTTTATAGCCGTCCCATTTTCTTATTGCGAGTCTAACTAAGAAACGCCCAATTAAACGTCACGTTGAACTGACCACTTTAAGAAGTTTGTTTGAAAATACTTTTTTTAAGTAATAAATTCTACTTTTAAACTTAAGAACATTCGTCCTTAAAGAAAGATTGTAAAATAAATACAGTAGAAGAACCAGGAACATCTTGCTAGGATTGATATTATTGAGATGCATTTTGACTCGATTGGGAAGAGAAATTCAATTCAATTCCATCATCTAAGTACTTTTAAAAAGACGCCCTTCAAAATAACAGAATTCTTATTGAATTTTTTGAATTTGATTTTATTCGAATATTCTTTTTTTGTTAGTTAAAAGACAGCACGATCCCGATATATGAAAAATAAAAAAAAATACTTAATTTGAATATGAGTTTTATTTGAGGCGACCAAAAGGATAAATCACTTCTGATGATGACAAAATTTGTATCAAGTGTTAATTTTATAATTTATAAAACCTTTGAAACAAATAATATTTAATATTAATTGACAAAATGTTTCAACAAACAGAACCTACGATCGAAAGTTTAAATTTTATTTGAAAAATGAATTCCTAAATTTGTCACTATTAAGAGTGTGCAACTTGATTATCCGAACATCAACCGCCTAGAACATAGTTTCTCAACCTTATTTTGCTCACCGTTACCTTTGAGAATATTTTTATTAACATTCAAAAGACAAATTTATGACATAGCGAATGAGAAGGTTGAATTTTATGCAGTTTGTCGATTTTACTTAAAAACAACCGTAATTCGCCGCGTTCAATAACATGAAGCCGATTTCTCTTTTTAGATACCATCATTGTTACAATACTAAATCCACGTGATAAAAATGAATACAATACCTACAATAACAAAAATTAAACGATATTAATTTTTACTTTATGTAATTTTTTGCCTTTTTTAGACTATATTTTTTACCTACCCCCCATCTCAATGCTCTCAAATTTTCTCTGGGTCTTCTACTGCCCCCCCCCCCCCCAAGAAAATCTCATACTCCCACAAGGGGGTGTTATCAACCACGTTGAGAACCCATGCCTTAGATATTTAATTATCTGGACATTAGAGGTCAGGTTTTTATTTTTTTGGTGATGTTTTCCAATTTCGAGTATTTTTAATTATTTTTGGATTGTCCGAAATCCAATTAGTAGTGATAATTATGAGTTTCTACTGAATTTTCATAGAGAATACTTTATAAAATTCTTTTTCTCCTGATAACCTGATAAAATCGAAATTTATTAAATAAAAATATCAATTCAATCTCCGATTGAATTTAGTTCAAATTCTACCGGTACATTACAAAATATAAGAAAAGATAATATTTAAGAAATATTTAACATTCTACATTCAATGTAAATACCAAATTTAATAATAGAAAACCGAAAGGGCGTAATTTTACACACCAATAAACTTTTCAGACTGGTGGAAAAGACGTTAACTTGTCTGGCAACAGTATAAAAGAAATAAAGCGTAGTAAAGTATTAAACTTATAATAACCATAAGCAAATATTATATCATTATTTATTTATAAACATATAATAGTATACTTTTTGGATTGATCATTTACGACCAAGACAGTATTCAGATACGCTCCTAAGAAAAATTTCGACTTAGGAAAATTTTATTATGCATTTTTTTCTTAAGATTTTTTGAATTAACCACATGATAAAATTTCAATATAAGAAATCCTTTATAAATAAAAATTATATAAATTTCTGAATACAATCTCGTGCTCTTTATGAAAATTCTTTAGATCCTCTAAAGGAAAATAATTCTTTTTGAGATTTAAAAAAAAAAATCGGCGCTCATTAATTTTTCATATTGTTGGATATCATTTTTGTAATACTCACAGAAAGAGTTGATTATACTTCCGAGAAAAATTGTTTAAATGTCAGGGGTGTTTTAATAAGTAAGCTGTTCACTTCCTTAATCCTAATGATCGAATTGCGAGCGTTTTCTAGCTGGGGGGCGGTTCTTTTTAGTGGGAGGAATATCCGATGTTTCCCCTACTTATGATATCATTGATGACGTATTTTAATTAAATCATTTTTTTTTGTTTAATCAATAAAATATTGTTTATAGGTATGAATAATTTCACTAGAAGATTGAGTTTATCACACTATTTATTTAGTAATGACTCAAAAAAATTACATTTTTTGTAAGAGAATCATGAGACGCAAATAAACAAAACAGACTGAGGGGTGGATAAATTCTCGAGCCCCGCTTAGAGGGGCTTTGAGCTCCGACCTTGAGTTTCTAATGACAAAAACAATTTATATTTTTTTTTTAAATTCTTCTCTTCAAGTTTCCTTTGGGTTACAACTCTAAAAAGACTCATGAAAAAAAATGAAATATTTTAAGAAGCCGTGCCCCCTCAGAACCAAAAATTTCATCAAAATATTTGAAAAAAAAACAAATAAAAATAAAATATTTTTTTTTTCTTTTTTTTTAATAGAGAAGTTGAAGTTCGGTTTTTTTGTTTTATTTAAGATGCGCGTCTCGGGGTGCTAATTTTGGGAGATTGCGGCCGCAATTTTGAAGCTATCGACCTCAAATTTTTTTTTAATTAAAGCTATTTAAAAGATATACAACCTATAGAAACCCTTTTTTTTGATTTTCGAAAAAATAATTTTTTTTTTTTAGATTAATCGCATTAAATAAAAGATATTTAAAAAAAATTCGCTCTATATCTTATAGATAATTAAATTAGTAATCATTGTGTTAAAAAATAATTAATTTTTTACCCTTAATTAATTAGCTGGAATCTTTCAAATGAAATGGAATAAATCCCTATGGGAAAAACTAACGCCATCTTTTGCCGCCTAGAGTAACTAGGTAGTCAATCGTCTTCTAACGGCTTTTCGAGACGCGCGCCTTAACAACAATGTTGTATAAAATTAGTTTTTTTGCTTGCTTTAAAAATTAATTTTAATTAAAAAAAATTTTCTCAAATCGTTAGTTATTTTTTACCTGACTATTATTTTAATAAGGGATTTTCTCCTGCATGCCTAGCTGTTCCCTTTTCAACTCTTTATTTTAGAATATGGTAGTAGTAATATGTCGTAATAAAAAATAAATAACAATAAAGGGAGCGGAGCTAAACTAAATGTTTAACGGAGCCAAAGGGCGCTGGTCGCTTTGCGCTCTAAAGCCCTTACATTATACTCTTACTATTCCTTTCGCTTTTATTTTTAATATTCTATAAACTCAACTTGTTAACTAAAAACAGACCTGTTTCATTTTTCATTTTAATTATAGGAATAATCTCAGCCATTTGTTCATTAATAAAATCTTCTTTTAAAAAACTGAATTCACTTTATATTAGCATAAAATATAATCCAGCTTTTAAAGAGTATTTTTGATTGATTTCCATATTTTTATAATCTCCTTCTTTTTGAGGGATTATAATAATTCCTTTATTAAGAGTGGATTTTTTTTGCTTAACGTTATGGCGTTCGTTCCTGCAGAAAATAGATGATATTTTTTCACTTTGGATGAGAACTAATCTAACTACGTATATATGAGAGCAGGATTTAGTTCTTTATTAAAGGCTATAATTTATTTAATATTATAAAAGTGCTGATATTTTTACTTCATTATAAAGTACATACTTTAGTCTAGTGGTTCTTCCACTATTTTTTTGTAAGATCTACTAGTTTGTATCATGAATAGAGGTTTTTTTGTTCCAACTAAAAAATAATACGATAAATTTTGAACTCATTTATTAAAAGTCTGGTGTGATTAAGCACACAACTTTCTCTTACCTTCCATAATCGAAAGTTGTGTGCTTTCACACCAGATTTTTATATATAGTTTCCCATAGCTTAGTTCCAAACTTGATAACTTGAGTCTCATAGATGGTGTCAAAGTCTTATATGTGAATAGT
>JAKCPI010028278.1:0-10055 GCA_023213315.1 Euborellia annulipes | reverse complement strand
TATATATAAGAATTTTATATCAATGTTTTCTGGAGGAAGCTCAAACATTCGTGTTTCTCGAGGACATCCATACAAGTGGATCTTCCCTGGAGTATGTTGGATCTATGGAGTATGTGGGTCTATGTTGGATCAAAGGACCAGTTAAGGAGCCCGATTGCTAAGTGAACGAAACATTGGCTGGGGTAAAATAAATTGTATATAAATATAACGGCGCTATATATATATATATAAATATTTGCCAAGAAAACTTATCTTCGCATACACCCGGTCGGAAACCTTCCAGAACATATCTATATTTATATAATAAATGATTACAGAAATAATAGTTAAAGGTGTGATTATTAATCGCTAATAATTACCTGTTAGCGTTTGGTGATTCTTTTGAAGAAATAATTTCTCTTTTAATAAAGAAATTAATCTAAAATTGATACATTTCATTTGATGTTTGTGAAGGAATTCTAAATTTATAAAAGCCATGCAGCAAAAATGACAGGGATAAACAGGGCCTGAAAATATGGGAATATAAAATATCATTAGAGGAATTACAATATTTTATGTATAATTTTCTAAAATTCCTTTTATAAATTAAAAAAAAATTTGTATATGAAGTAAAAATTTTATAAAAATTAACCTTACCTCGATGAATGGGAAATGAATGACAATCCTTTTTCCATATTACAGTTTTAATACTAATAAATAATTAAATAATTGTAATCTATCTAAAAATATTTATTTGAAATGACAACCTCAGATTATATATTAAAATTTGGCGTCTTAGAGGCAATGAAATAAAAAAAGAGATGAGACATTTAATTCATTTTCAAACTTTTGGAGTTTTTTTTTTTTTTTCAAAAAATTTTCTAAGTAAAAAAAAAATTATAAATTCAAAAGTTTAGCTAGTGAATTTGAGAAATTCTTCTAAAACTGTCTTCAACAAAAAAATATAAAATTTATAAATTTTTTAAAATTTATTTTTTTTGTTCTCCAGCTTGCATTCTTCCATCTTATACTCCGTGCTTTCAAAATTTTTGATTCTTGTTGTATTCTTGCATTATTGCAATTTTTCCATGGAAATTCTCATTCCTAGCAAATTTTCTAATTATTTTCAAACTTTTTTGAAAGAACTTGACTGAAATCATCAAGTGATCTTGATCCATAACATAATGAAGGGGAAATTCGAAAATGCATATTAGAACGAAAACTGCATTTGCAGCTATTTTATTTACTATAGTAGGATTTATTTTAATATTTATTGCCTTCGTTACGCCCTATTGGCTTGTGACAGATGAAAAAATTCCCAAACACAAAGTTATTCAAATTGGTAAGTAACTAAACAATTCTTTTTGAAGTTAGGGAGGAAAATTTCATTTAAATTTAGAATTTTAATTGTAATTCAATTTATGTGAACTATTTTCAGGTTTATGGCAAGTCTGTTTAAATGGATTTGAACATCCAAAACATTTATACGCATACTTTTATGGTGTTGGTGGGTCTTTCAAGAGGAATATTATATCATTCATGACATTCTTCTTAGAGGTAAATATAAGTTTCTTCCTTATAAAAATTATTTTATTCTCTTGTCATATTTAACGCTTGAAAACTTGAGCTTCAAATGTTTTTCAATCCTTAATAAATCAGCATATATTACCTTGTCTATTTACGGGATATATATATGCAATTAAGAATCTACAATCAACTCACACGGTTTAATATTTAAAATTTTCAGCAAAAATAAATCACCGACGACGTTAAATAGGATCACAACAAATATAAGTGGCGCGAAAGCCCACAATTTGGAAATATAAATATCCCGGCTTCGTGCCTGACTCTTGGAAGATCTGTAATGTTTAATAAAATTTATATTTCAGATTTTCTTTATTGCCACCTGAAGTTCTTTTTTACTTCGTGTGTATGACATTAATTGTGCTTGGAAGCTTTTTATTAGCCTTATATACCTGTTGCAATAGAGAGCATCAACATTTCGTTCTTCTATTGCTTATGATTGGTTGTGATTTAGTATTAGCTGGTAAGTTTAAATAAAAAAAATTAACTCTATGACATCAATATACATCATAAATATTTTCTAGCTATTTCAGGATCAATAGCTATAATTATTTTTGGCTCTCGAGGTGATGGTCGTGATTGGATGCCTGAATGGGAGCATAATAATATTGGATGGTCCTTTGCAGTCGCCGTTTTTGGAGTTGTATTTCTATATATTGGAGGTATTTTATTTATAACTGAGGGTCGAAAACATCGGATTCATCAAGAATTCGAAGAACAGGATACAAATGGTGCTTATCAACTAGAATCAAGGAAAGTACATACTGAAATCTGAATTATTTTTTATATTTATTTTATATTATCAAAAATATTGGCCTTGGGTATTTAATTTTTTATTTATAAAATGATTATGGCTCTTTTACAATTTTTATGTCCCATTTATATTGCCACTATGCTTATCAAAAGCAACTAAACACTTCGGGATTTTACAGAACCTGGTACAAAATTATAATATTTTGAAACTGTTAAATAATTTATTTTAAGTTGTATCTCTATAATTTTTTTTATTAATCTTTGGTTTGTCATTGTTGTTTTTTGACATTTGACTTACAATTGTTAGATTTTTTTCAGAATAATTTTTACTATTGACAGGTTTATTAAATAAATGCTTTTTAAATATGTTATTATTGAAAACAATTGTCGGATCTTGTTTGGCCTGGAAACTCTCAAGATATGAATCGGATAGAGAAAGTTTGGTCAGTGTAAAAATCAGCTATCGAGAAAAAATATCCTGAACTACTTTGATCACATAAATCAAAAACGTGTTTGATTAAACAAACGCTTTTGATCGCCATCGATAGTATGCCAAAAAGACTTGCAGAATTGATTAAAGTCAACGGAGCTCAGACAAAATTTTAATCAGAGCCTAATTTGTTAAATTTTTATATTAATATAATGCCATTTGAATGGTTTTTTTCTTGAATAAATATATATATATATTTAATTCGCTAAGGTTTTTTTTAAATATTTGCAAATTATTATAGTTTTGTGGCCAATGATTGTAAACTCCATAGACACAAAGCAGCAGCTAAGTACCCAAGAATTTATTTGCTTTTGATACATATATGCAGTGACGGCGCTAGCTTATTCTCAGTGGGGGGCAGGAGGGGGGCAAACTTATTACCAGGGGGGGCAGTCAATAAATATATAAGCTACATCAACAGAGAAACAAAACTGGTGTGACTCGTGGCACCATTTTTTTTTTGTGTGACCTTAGGAACCGACAGAAGTTTCGGATTCGGTCAAATTTCAGCCGAAACTTCGCCCTGCCAGAAACCTGACTTTGAAAAGATGGGAAGATGCTCGTATACTAAAAAAAACGTCGAGTGAAATTCGCACTTAAAAAAAAAAATCAAATGATTTTCGCAAGAGGGAAAAATGGAAATTTTACTAAAAAAAAAAAGATGAATTTTGTATAGGAAATTTTAAGAAAAAGTTTAAAACAATTTTCGATTTCCGTTACGGTTTCGGTTGAAACTAAAATTGAAGCCAAAATTCGGTTTCGGCTGAAAATCTTGTTTCGGTCGGACTCTAGTCGACATAGGCGTATTTAGTTTCCAACAGTAAGGAGCATTTTTTTTTTTTTTTTAAACATTCACACTTTTTTCTCATTCACACTCCCATGCATCCACACATTCACAGTCGTTTCGGCAACTTAGGCCATTTAAAACTGACGATAACCGTTATGAATATATATTAATTGGGGTCCAGGCGTATTGACATTATAATTCAAGATGTAAAATTTATAAACATGAGAAAATGTTATTATGGCAACTATTTCTCCTATCTTTCCTATAAAATACAAGAGTAAAGTGTGTTTCAAAAAGATTCCAAGGGCAAAAGGAAAATATACATTTTAAAGAGGATCTAAAAAATGTCACACCACAAGCTCTGAACCAAGGGCGGATTAAAGAGGGGCGAGGGGGGCGATCGCCCCCCCCCCCCCCCCGAGAAGAAATTCAAAAAGTTATAAAAACTAGTAATCTAAAGAAATTATGATTTCAGAGCTTTAATTTCAATTGAATTTGTTACCAATCAATTTAAATAAATATGAAAGGGGTCTAAATGGCCATAGATGCCGACAAAGTCCTTAAATAAAAAAAAATCCGCCCCCCCCGACAAAATTGTATTAATCCGCCACTGCACTGAACCTTACCGAATGTCGTACAGGAAAATACAGTATTTTCAGTTTTGGTTGGCAGGCTTTCTCACTATCTCCTGAGAAATATGAGAGCCCAGAAATTGGTTTAACGCCAAGCGCGTTTAGTTTAGCCCCGTATCAAAGGTGGGGGGGGGGGGTGGCCACTTAGGATCGCGTGACCGAACACTAAAATCCAGATTTACCCAGGAATTTTTCTGAAAGATATTGGCTATGCGCAGAATTTCTCAAAATGAGTATCAATTTCTTCTGAATCACTTGAGCTTAATTCATAGCTGGTGGATTTACACTTGTACTCGAAGAAGAAATTTTTTTTTAGATTGGGGCTCAATAAATTTTTTTTTTTTAAATTTAGGTCTTTTTTGGCATCGAAAGCCATTTAGACCCCGTCTCTATTTATTTCAATTTTATTGGTAAAGTTATCGGATATTTTTTTCTTTTCGTTTAAATTATAATGGCACAAAAGAAAGATATTTACTCGACAAAAACTTGAGAGTAACTAAATTTATTTATTAAAATAAAGAATTAAAAAAAATAATCTTTCTTTTTTACATTGTAATAAAAAGCTTAAAAAATTACATTTTTTTAAGGAAAAGTGAATAATTTTAGAAATTTTTTTTAATTTGGTTTTCGAGCTGACTGGGGGGGGCATCCAGGGGGGGCAGAGATCCTTGCCGGGGGCGTATGCCCCCTAGTCCCCCCGTAGCGCCGTCACTGCATATATGGCATGATACAGCCGCTAAGTTTCTAATTGAAATATTCACATTCGTTTTAGAAGAAAAACTAGGATCATGGAATATTTTTTCCATGATCATTGGCTTATTTATGAAAATAATTAAATAAAATATGAACAAGGGAAAACAAGGGGTAAGAGAAACAAATAATCCGTCCTGAATATCACAGTTGTTTGAATAAACAATCTGCTATAATCTGATTAGAATTGAATAATCCGTCCATTTTTATATATAAACGTTCCTTCTCTAGGGATTGCATAAATGATATTATGAAATATCTATATACTAAGGTATTTTTACTTTAGGTATCGCTACTCTGCGGGAAAAGGGTCAAATTCCGATTAGAAAAATCACTAAAAAAGATACGTCCATGTTAAATACTTTCGCCTACACCCTTTTTTCATATCGAGTAGCGATATAATATACCGGTTGTTACAGACAGAAATGACGGAAACTCAGGACAATTATACAGAGGAATTAGGGTTCGGAAACGAATGGGGGTGCAACTATCGACGAAAATGGCCTTCTTTTTGCCGATCTTTTCGATATAAGTTTTGATCTAACAAGTATAGAAACTCATTTCTCAAAGGTTTATAATGACCATGTTCTTGAATATGAAAACACAACTTGAATAAAAATAATTTTTTGAAAGTTTTTTTAATTCAACATGCCATAAATTTTTGATGAAAAAAGATAGAAACAAAAGAGTTTTACAAGCGTTTTTAGTAGCTTAAAAAATTAGAAAAAAAAGTTCGTTAAAAATGTATGAAACATTCGCAAAATTGGAAAATTTTTAAATTTTATAAAATTTCTGCAAAAAATAGGCCCATTTTCGGTCGATAGTGGCGCACCCATTGGATTCCGATCCCTACTTCCTATACTACTTTGGCCTGTATTTGAATGCTCCATAATACCCCTCGATTATCCGCCATTTCTTCTGTAACATCCTGTATGGGTTGAATGATATTATTAAATTTTAGTTCAATAATATTTCTATATTTACCTAGAAATATATCAATATACATTTTATATGAGGGATCTCACTGCAAAACTCACATTCTATACATTTGGGGGAAATAGATGCAATTTATTCTTGGTCTAAAAGTCGATCCCCATTTGAATCAAGTCAAACATTTTAAAGTATACTGCCTCTAATAAAGAATGCAAGAAAATTGAATGCTTGGGAGAAACTCACTTTCTCTAACATTTAATGCCATTTTTCCTTCTCTTACCCTATAAATGAAATATATAGAGAGAGAGAAAGTATTGCGATCATGTCAAAAAATGCCCTTTAAAAAAATATATCAGCAAAATTTTTCGTGAAAATTGTTTGAAGTACTCTACTGTACCGGTAGTAGTTCAGATTTTTCAAATTCACTTTCCGACCAATGTTAAATCCCTAAATTTCGATTCAAAAGGGGATCGATCCCCTTTGTAACTTTTTACTCATTTAAAAAAAAATTTTCCAATTATGAAATTTTGTCTTTATTTAGGATTCTTTATTGTGTATAAAATATCCATATATGAGATTAAAATTTTGAAAAATAACCATAGTGTATTCCAAGCAGTCAACATTTAAAGCGCAAGTTTGGAATGAAGGTGCTATGGGAAACTAAATATATCTCGACCCAAAAAATCTGGTGTGACAGCACGGTGGGCAACTTTCTCTTATCGCAGGGTAGAGAAAGTTGTGTGCTGTGCGCCAGTCACACCAGATTTTTCTAACAATAAGTTCAAATTAAAGTTTTTATTATTTGCTTAAAATGTTAAAATAGAGTTTTGCAGTTAGACCCTTCATGTGTTTGTTTCCTCTCTAAGTGAGTGTATAAATGATATTAGAAAATATATACTTAAAAGTTTTTATATTTTTTATATATATAATTATATTAATAAATAAAATTCTCATTTAAAAGGTTGTTTATTTTGAAAATTACATTACAAAGATATCTACAATGAGTCACCTATATCATATCTAATCTCTGCAAAAACATCCTATAATTATTGTATTTATCAGTGAATATTACAGAATGGAAAAAGAAAACAAAGTAAGTACAACAAAAGGTCAAGATTTAAAATATGGGATCGCTTGTTTAAAGAGGAAATGTATAAAAGAACATTCCAACCTTCTACATCTCGTTTTACATACCGCCAAACGGGAAACGGCAATGTGAAGAATTAAAGAAAACATTTCACCAAATAAATTATATAAGCCAAATAATAACTTTTATAATGTAAAAGGACAATCTGACCACCGAGTTTATTTACTCTTGATCAATTCCAATAAACTATTTGACTCTCTTTTGGTAGTTGAAGCTTTCAGAGTTATTATTAAGTAAAAGTTCATTATTTCTGATATTTTTAAGAGATAGGTATATTTCGACTGTTTATTCTGTGGCCTTCTTTATGTGTAAAGTGAGTGCTAAAGTTAAATCCCACCCATATGATTATTTCATTTATTTTAAATATGAACAATTTTTAAAGGAAATTTTCCAATAATCATTTCCATTATCTTTTATAAAAACAATGAAATAATCTCATGGTTTAAACTCAACTTTCGCACTCACTGATTATTTGAAGGCCACAGAACGAGCGTATCCTATACAGAGCGTAGTTCACTGGAAATAATGAAGTTTTAATTATTCAACTCTCAGTTAGCTCCAGGATAATGAATAATAAAATTTTTTATTTTTTTTTGCTTGATGAACGATTGACTATATGAACCCTTGGATCTCCAGGCTCTCAGAATATCGGAACGCTAGCTATCTCTGCTCCAAGCCAATCGATCATTCCATGGGGTTGATGCAAAGGACTGGCGTGGATCATGTACTGTAGTCAATGGAATTGCCAAAAAAATACTCGCAGTAAATTATAAATAATTAAATCACTGGTTGAAGCCAAAACGTCTTGAAAAAATTAGTGAATAAATCGGCACCTGGAACTCCGTTGCTGTTGGAAATCATAATTTTATAAAATAATCAGTCTCATCGTCAAATAGCCCTTAAAACATTTTCTAATATTAATATAATATTCTTTTTTTGTTTCTTCCATTTCCCTTTATCCATTAATCAATTGGTAATCGTTTCGGTTCCCTTGAGTTAGCGACGAATCCTCTTAGTTCCCAACCAGGAAAAGCAATATTTTATTAAAGATGTTCTTTATATGCGCTAAATCTAAATGAAAATATTAATAATTTTTTATTTAATTCATTTAATATTTAATCATCTTCTCCAAGTTCTATTTCAAGAGTTGTGTTGGTTTTTGAATCTAACGGTGAAGTTGTTAGACCCGATATAAATGAAGTAATAACTGAAAAAAGAAAACTCATTTTGAAATACCTAAATCACATTGGGTTGTTGTTTTTTTAATCAAATTTACCTCGAATCACTAATTGAATAATTTGGCTTATGAATTCAGTACATGATGAAATGTCTTGATTGGATTTCGAATCGTTTTCTTTCGGAATGGTTAGTCCTTTACTAATATAGAAAGTCTAGAATAAAAAAAAGAAGTGTTTTGACTTTGTAATTCATAATACGTAAGATATTTTTAAAAAATCTTACCAAAAAGAGAGAAATGACAACAATAAACAACGGGAATTTCATTATGATATTATATTCTTCACTAATATATTAGTACTGATTTTCCAAGTTTTGTTAGCTTTTTATATATTCAACATAGAAATTAATCATTCACTTTTTTTGACATTTCCTTTATATATTATGATTATTAAATATAAATCAAAATTAAATTAATTTTTATGGAACATTAGTTTTAACATCCCGCTTCAAGGTTATAATTATTTTAGTGCTGTAAAGGGAAAATATTAGCAAAAAGTTCATTTCCCTTTTGAGATTAAAAGAATTGGACATCTAAGAATTGTATTTAGACAAAATAATGATATGGATCAAAAACTAAACTATTTGTTTCATTCTTTCTTTTCATAAAAATCAGTTTCTCAAACATATTTGAACATATACATCTACTATTAGATTAGGTGTTTTGACCAAGAATGTAAATAGCACCTTTTTATAATTTTATTCATTGTTTTAATTATTTGGATAACTGCATAATCATATTTTGTTTAAATATTTTTCAATTAGACCGGACATACACGGGTCTGAGAGGAAATGATTTGTCTTGCCAACGCCTTATTAGCCTTTAAAAATTATCCAATAAAATTAAGGTTCAATCTTCTTCTTATCCCTTTAAGGGAATATATTAGTTAAGATTTCGTGGACTTTTTTAAAATTTATTCAAATATAGAAGGCTATTATTTTCGGCAGGGTTTTTTATATTCACAGCCAATGTAACATTTGCCAACAAAGGTCATCATTACTCAGAGTGCTTGCCTTTTTCTAAAGGAATCTGAATATATAGGCCTAATGTTTTCGATTTGTGGAGTTAAATCTCTGGGTAAAAAGTGTCTTGGAAATATAAGGTCAAATAAAACTCGCTGAAAAAATACAATTGTTTTTTTTTTTTTTCACTCAACCCTGCCGAAAATAAAAGCCTTCTATATTTGAGTTTGTCATCTCCTCGTCACTCTACATCAATTTCTTTTAATTTATATTCAATACAAAAAATTAAACAAATATTATTTGAATTTAAAAAAAATTATCAATTAAAACAAAAATAATTCTTTGGTCCATACATAAATTATTTTATTTATTTATAAAAAGTAATTTACATAAAAAAAAAAAAATTTTCTTTATTATTAGATTAGGTCTAATGAGTGAACAATTTTATATTTATGCAAGAGGGAATGTTGATAGGGATAAAATATCTTTAACAGGAAATACAATACAAAATTTTAAAGGTATAGAAAAAATAATTATTTTATTTAGCCTAATGTTTTTCGATCAGAAATAAAATTTATCTATTTTCAACGGTGACTGCACACTATGCACGCTTGGACTGAACCAGATTTTCAATTTCTTGATTAAAAGAGAACACCAGCTTGATGAATAATTCGTCTACGATCACAACTGCGCCATTCAAATTAATAACAAAAGTGCCTGGTCATTCCATGCAAACGTAGTGTGTGTGCCTTCGGTTACCAACAAAATTTATTTATTACTCACAGAAACTAAGGAATTTTT
>JAKCPI010028277.1:0-11600 GCA_023213315.1 Euborellia annulipes | reverse complement strand
AAAATCGAATGTACCGTACTGTCGGAAACTAAATACATGTTGACACAAAAAATCTGGTGAGACAAGCACACTGCACAACTTTCGATTACCGAAGGTAAGGTGTGCTGTGCGCTAGTCACACCAGATTTTCTTTATAATAATGAGTTTTTGAGGATAGCCTGGAAACAAACAACAAAATCTCATCTCCCCCTCTCTCTGGGCTTGCTTCATATATAAACAGGATATCTGTTCTAATTAAATAACAAAGAAAGTATTAATTTGTTATTGAAATTTATGAATGAAAATAAGAGAAAAACATTCTCGCTTTCAAAGTGTGTGTGTGTGTTATTTTGCTTAAATAAATAAGGAGTGTGTTAGTTGTAATAACGAAAAGCGAATGCAAATGAGACACACACAAGAGAACGGTAAAAACGGACTAGTAACGTAATTAATGATGATGGTTTTTCAAGTAAATTGTGTGTGTGTGTTGTTTCGTTTAATATATAACGGTACTAATTCTCATTTAGGGTAAATTTCAGATTTGACAAAATGTTAATACCCCTTTGCTCGCTCGTAAATTAAAAGAGATAATAAGAAAAAAATTACAATTTTAACTCTTAATTCTTTCATATTAGACAAAGGGAAATGTTAATTAATCTTTTTTGAATGCTGAATCCTTTGAATAGTCTTCGTTCTTCTATGTACAGTGAGGGACAATATTAAGTCCCACCCATGCGTTTTATACTTGTGATTTATTCATTGTTGTTAAAATATATTATATATTTTTTAATGGAAACTTTCATGGTTCAAACCTAGAAAATTCCCAATAAAGATTTTCGTTTTCTTTTCTAAAAACAATGAAATAATCACAAGTAGAAAACGCATGGGTGGGACTTAATATTGTCCCTCACTGTACCGATAGTTTCAAAAAACAGATAAACTCATTTTTTATGACTTAAATTATTTAAGGAGGAAGGTTTTTTTTCGGGAATTGAAATTTCAGATTTTTAGATGCTCTTAAAAATGTATATTCTCATTTTGCCCTTGAAAACTTCTAGACACACTTTAATTTTGTACTTCATAGGAAATATGAGATAGGAAATGGTTGTTATGGTAACAAAAGATAAATATTAACCCATGTTTGAGTAACGTCTTTGTGCATCTTTTTAAAATATATCGTAAGGGTCAGCCTTCGGGGCTTCGGGTGTAGGGGCTAGCCTGCTAAAAGTTCAAAAGGTATATCAAAAGCCTCGGGTTCGACCCCAAGCAGTTCGATGATTTTATTGTAGCTTTGGTTTGGATACCAATGGCTAAAATAAGAATGCTTCGACCCCATATATAGATTAATCAATAACCGATATCGCAAATGTCTTATATGGCCTAAGTTGCCGAAAAACTATGTGAATGTGTGTGTGAGGGGAAATGAAAAAAAAAATGTATGTAAAAAAAAAAAAAATATCGGTGGAAACTAAATATATCTTGACACAAAAAATCTGATATGACAAGCACGGAACACAACTTTCGATTACCGAAGGTAGGCCTAAAAGAAACTTGTGTGCTGTGCGACCAGTCACACCAGATTTTCAGCTCGCGGCCATTGGGAGTTCTAAAGTTCTAAAATTGAAAATCTCAATATAGTGGATCCTGTAATATACTCGTGCAATCCGATCACTTTATTATTACGTCACTGCTTATAATTATGCTCTTTAATTCTATGTAATGACGGAATATTTTGAAAGTATAGTGCGTATGGAGGGACTCGGACTTTGATATACAAAAATCCAACCTGTACCAAACCTCCAGCCTGTATTAATATCATTTTTGAGACCTATAACCTTTGAGTGAAAATTTTCCGAATTTTTTTTAAATTTATTCTCTTTGATCTATTATATCGGTTTTGAAGCCGGTGGATAAAGTTATAATTCTTATTTCTCTTTGATTGAACTTAACCCATCCATAGTGGGGGGGATCATCTTCTAAAGACTATAATTCGAGAACGAGAGGCTCACCAATAAATTACCAACGAAGCGTGGTCCCCCCCCCCAGCACCACGGATCGTGTTTTATCCAAATATCTTTTGTAAACGGGATATAGGTCATAAATAAATCAGAAAAAAAAGGGCCGAAAGGTTGCAAAAACACAAGTGGCGGCGAGGGAGGAGGAGCGACGGGGGATGTGAATAATTACGTAGAAAAGGTCAAACTCTCTATTAACTGCATCTTGCTTGCTTAAGGCGATTTCAAATACGATTATAACTGAGTTTTCATTAAGCTTTTAAATTTAATAGTTCTCTTTTGAAGAGACAAAGTATCTGTTTGTTTAAAAGGCTCTCCTCTCATCGATCCTCTCCAATAGCCTATTTAAATACGTATATCCCCTTCAGAAATATCTTTCTCTTACCTATATATATATCTATTTAGAAAGTGTTGGATTAATGTCGAAAATTCAATGACCTGATTTGGATGGATATACACGTTTTGAGGTCACCCGAGTCCAAAAAGTGGTTTCCGCAACATAGTCTGTTTGTCTGTGCTGTGTGTCAGTGTGTGAACAAAATATCTCCAGAACGAAAAGAGCCCTAGCTAGGTTGAAATTTTATATTTAAGTTAAGTAACGCCATGGGACGTAACATGAAGCTTTTGAACAAAATCGGCCAAAGATTACTAGTACAGTGAAGGGACAAATATTAAGCCCTCACCCATGCGTTTTTTACTTGTGATTATTTCATTGTTTTTATAAATAAAAAATGAAAATCTATTTTGAAAATTTTCTAGGTTTGAGCCATGCAAGTTTTCATTAAAAAATAATTATATAATATTTTTTTTTAAAACCAATGGAAATAATCACAAGTAGAAAACGCGATGGGTGGAACTTAATATTGTCCCTCACTGTACTTTACTAATGCACTTTTTTTTAGGTTTTTTTTTTTTTTTTTCAATTTTCTCAAAATCTACTCTACGATTTGATTGAAATTCTTAAATCAATTATTTTTTTAGATGCTCTTTAAAATGTATATTCTCATTTTGCCCTTGAAGTCTTTTCAAGATCACTTTACTCTTGTACTTCATAGAAAAGATAAAAGAAAATGATAACAAAATTTATGTTTATAAATTTTACATCTTGAATTCAAATGTACCGTACTGTCGGAAACTAAACATATCGCTCCTTAAATGGAAAAGTGGCCTGCGGGCTTGGTGTAGTTGGTAGCGCGTCTGCCTTGTATTCCAAGGGTCGAGGGTTCGGATCCAAGGCAGTCCGATGATTAATTTAATTTAATGCCTGGACCCCAATACATATATATTCTTAAATAACGGTTTTCGTAAAAGTCTTGAATGGCCTAAGTTGCCGAAAAGTGTATGTGTGTGTGAATGGGAAATGGGATGTTAAAAATAAACAAAAATGGAAAAGTGACACAACTTAAAAGATTTCTATTTTCTTAATGGAAAACGCGATGTATTTAAATTATTGTGATATTATTGTATGCAATCAGCATAACGTACGCCCCCGCAACCTCCGCGAAGCGGGGGTGCCCTGGGCCTTGGAGGGCCCACGGGCCGGGCTGGGTTAAAAACTGTATCTCATCAGGGCTCCGATAAAAACGGAAAAATTTAGATAAAAAAAAAAAAATAATGAAAATTTCTCTTTGAGAGGGCCCGGGCCCTCAGGGTTCAGGGATCTACGGTATTTTAAAAATATTTTTTGTATGGTCTAATAATGGGGCCCGAAATAAAATTTGCGGAGGGGGGGGGGCAGCTAAAAAACGTTACGCTAGTGACTGCAATGCACATATTTCTTCTAAAAACTGTGCTGCCTTGTATTCAATTCGATATCAGTTAGACAAATGATGCTTTTTCACAAAAATAAGAGCAAAAACGTCAAAATTGAAAAACGACACTAGCGCATTCTGGAGGTGATACTTCCCAGATAGCACAGTACGTCTTATGTACGTACATAAGACGAACTGTGCTATCTGGAATCTTCTAATTAGAAGTGAAAGAAATGACAATTTCCCACATAAATAATAAAATCTACACATAAAAACAATTCATTTTTATATAAAAAAAAAAATCAAAATAGATCATTTTTGAGTTGTGTCATTTTTCCATTTAAGGAGCGTTATGTCAACACAAAAAAATCTGGTGTGGCAAGAACAGAACACACTTTGAATTACCGAAGGTGTGCGATAAATCCAGCAACAAAATAAATAAATTCTTTAATACAAAGTTTAATTTTATATCTACAATAAAACAAACATGTAAACCTACTTTTTATTAACCAACTCTTCTTTATCATATTTTTTTTTACTTTGTTGGTCACTTCCTTTTTTGTTTAAAAAAAAAAAAAAAAAGTAAAAATAGATCAGCACATTTTATTATCCATGAATTTGAATTTTATCACCATGAAGAGGAATGCCAATTAGAGATTAGCGCGAGGATGACAAGAGGAGGGGGGGTCAACTACAACAAGGCACTCTCTTAATATATTTGCATCATAAACAAATAGTTTAAAAAAAAAACGCAAAATGACCGACTTTGGTTGGGAGGTTAACGGTCTTCCTGTTTAGTCATCAGACCGAAAATAATTTAAACAAAGGCCTTCTTCCTCATCATATAGGGAAACTTTAATTTATTTTTTTTTAAGGGGATTTCAATAGAAGGTGTGAAGATTTCCTTCTTCCGGTGTCCTCTTGTTAGATATGCTAGCTATTCTATCTTCTCTATCAGCTATTGAAAAAAATATTTCGCCTCCAGTGACTTGGTTTATGCTAGACAAGTAGGGTTTCCACCTTTTTTTTTTTTTTTGCAATTAAGGGCGTTCAGGAGCGACGTCTAAACGAACTTAAAAAAAAAACTAGACTATTATAAGGATTTTTTTTTTTTAAATGAATTAAATTCATAAGAGATTATCGGGACATCGAGCTATAATTTGTTTAATGACTTATTAAAAAATTATCGTAATTAATTTTTTTGTTATCAAGCAAATACAAAAAAACAATCTGTCCCAATAATCTTTAATTTTTTTTTAAATTTAAAAATGAATTTATTGTTATTATTAATCACATATTAATTAAGAAATTCTTAAAATGAGCTTAGATGATTTATTTAAAAACCAACTGTCAAATTAGTTCAGTATTCTTGCAATAGATGGCAGGCTAGTCTAACAGCCGATCCCCTATTAGCCTATATTTATATATTTTTATGCTTTTATAAAAGTTACATAATATATATTAAAGTATTTATTTTTAAAAAAGATCAATGAAAATCAACCAAATGCATTAAATATTATTAGCTACCATTCTGACATCTCTTGGCAAATTTTTGAATTACTTGATTTTTTGGACATACTTTTTATGACACACTACTCCATCTTAGCGGGAAAAACATGCGTAACACATTCAGTCTTATTCCGCCTTAAAGTTCAAACTTTATAATATAAAAATATTCACTCAAAAACAAAATTGTTTCGAGTTTTAAATCTTGAATTTTAAATGTGCGGCCAGTCACATCGGATTTTTTTTTATTTTCCTTTATGATCTTTTTTTTCTGTATCTGAGGTCATTTATACCTTGTTCCTATTTATTTCATGTGATAAAACGGACGGAAGGCAAATCCCTAACATAAGAAGCGAGTACTCAACCACTGTGCTACGTGCGGCTCAGGGGCATGTAATTTTTCTAATCTCTCTCCCTGTTCGGCCTTTGACATTTCTCTCTCTCTCGGATCTGTGACAAAATTAAGTGACGTCATGGCTGATTAATCCCATTAATCATGATTAATTCTAATAAATATTTCTTTTATTTATAAAAGAGAAATTTTTTCAAAGATTTATGTGACAAGACAAGAATAATTTTGAAATATTTTCATTTAAACCTAATCATAAAAGAATTTATTAACTAACCTAATTTGCATTTCTATGACAAATAATTGACCCCGGGGAGGGAATAGATATTTATTTCTTTCCATTTTTTTTTTTCGTCTGAAGAATTCTTTAGGGTGTTATTGTAGCCCCTATTTAATATAAATAATACCGGGGGTCGTTCCACACGCTTGTTTCCCGAGACCACTCAACCGTGCTTTGGCATTGCTTTGATGGCTGATGCTCTTCTTTTAATAAAAATTTCTTGTATATTAATTTGATAGTGAAACTTTTATTTGATCCTCTCAAATTTTTTCGCTCTTCTATCAGCAGGTCGCGTTACAAGCCATGACGTCACAAGCCGTGACGACAAAAATAGGAAAGTTAAAATTTAATATATATATGACGAATTATAATAAAATAATTGTGAAATTTAATTATTCAATTTTTAAATTGATAAAATATAATTTTTAAAATAATTTAAAATGATTCAAATCTTCAATTACTAAATAAATATTGTTCTCAGTTTTTAGCATGCGTCATTTGTTTTCCCATTATCCAATTATCAAGTTAAGATTAAAAACGCGATTTTAATACCCTTAATTGAATAATTTTCTGAAAATTTTCAGTTAAACGCCTACGATTCGAAAAAAAAGTTTCACTTGCATCGTGGTTTCATAATGATTTTATTTTTTATAAAACCACAAAAAAAAAAAAATTAAATTATTTTTTAAAGTCCTTTCGGCATCTGAGGCTATATAGACTTCGAACGTTACTTATTTATATTAATGACGATATATGAATGTAATTCCGGCATTGGTTTCCAATTGAATTAAATAAATATTCATCTCACTGCCTGAAATCCTGAACCCAGACCAGTTTTTGACATTTGTATATAGCCCGTCGGAGGGGGGGGGGTGGGTATTAAGTAATTAATTAGCTGTTTAATCAAGCTGTGTCCAAAGAATATAAATAAAGTAACTTGACATCAAATAAGCAAACAATTCTTAAGGGCCATAATTCTTTTTTTATTTACTAAAAAACAAAATATATAAGATAACAAGAATAGAAAGAAGCAAAAGAACTCTCTGTTCTCTCCCTCGGGGTCAACAATCTCCTTGTAAGAAACCAAAAAGATTTTTTGTGTCGACATATATTTAGTTTTCACCATTAAAGATGTAAAATTTATAAACGGGGAAAATATTTCTATTTTGTTACCTTGGTAACCATTCCTCCTATCTTCCCTATGAAATACAAGAGTAAAGTGGTCTTCAGAAGATTTCAATGGCAAACTGAGAATATACATTTTAAAGAGAATCTAAGGTGCGCGTCTCGGGGCGCTATTCTTGGGACTTTCCAGTGGCCACAATTTTGAAGCTATCGACCTCAAATTTTTTTAAATTAAAGCTATTTAAAATATCTTCAACTTATAGAAGCCCTTTTTTTGATTTTCGAAAAAATAAATTTTTTTTTTTTAGATTAATTGCATTAAAGAAAAGTTATTTTTAAAAAATTCGCTCTATATCTTATAGATAATTAAATTAGTAATCAATGTGTTAAAAAATAATTAATTTTTTTACCCTTAATTAATTAGCTGTAATTTTTAAAATGAAATGGAATAAATCCCTTGTATTCCTATGGGAAAAACTAACGCCATCTCTTGCTTCCTCGAGTAACTCGGTAGTGAATGGTCTTCTAACGGCTTTTCGAGACGCGATTTTTGAAATTGAATCCAAAACCTTAGAGCGAATTTTGAGAAAATCCAAAAAAACTGAAAAAGTACTTCCTTTTTGGTCAATTTGATTAAAAGTACCACTTCACTTGATTGATTAATATTAAGTTTTGTTGCAATTGGTTTGCTGTAATCGTGAATACAAAGGCTTTACCTTGCATAGAAAAATAAAACAAGCGACGTTATTACTTTATATATACTAAAATTGTTAATTAAATTTTATATACACCATTTTAAGATGTATCTTTAAGAGGCTCGGAAAGGTTTTTCTCTCTATTGACGGTAATTGTTTTAAAATAAAAACTAACAAAGAAGAAGAAGAAGAAAGAAAATATTCTTCTATTTGCATTAGTATTATAATTAGAGCCCGGATATTGATGCAAATGCATATTTGTATATACTGTAAAAAAAATTTTGTAATTTTACACAAAAACATACTAAATTTAGTAAATCTTAGAAAAAACCATTTACAAATGTAATGAAATTTTCGAAAGTCGTTTGAAAATTAGAATGAAAATGTATTGTAATTTTAGAATTCCTAACCTGCTTTCGAGAAAAAATACAATTTTTAACGAAAAATACTATACAATTGTTTGTAAAATTACAATACATAGCCTACTCTATTTTTCGAAGAAAATTGTAATTTTAAAATGTTTATTGTAAATATTTGAACGCATACATTTGTAAATTTAGTAGATAAATGCATAGTAGATAGATATCATTTACAAGGGAAATTTGTAAATTTAGTATTTTTTTTTTTTTTTTTTTTTTTTAAAAAACATTCACACTTTTTTCTCATTCACACTAACACTCACACACACATTCACACAGTCTTTTCGGCAATTCAGGCCATTTAAGACTTTAGACGATAACCGTTATTGATAAATATACATATAGGGGTCCAGGCATTTTTATTTAAGTCATTTGGTATCCAATTGGCTTAAATAAAATCATCGGACTGCCTGGGGTCCGAACCCGCGACGTTTGGTATACGAGGTTAGCACGCTAACCTCTACGCCATGCCCCGAGGGCTAATTTAGTATTCAAAAACACACTAAAATTAAGATTTTTTTAAACAGTATAGAAGCTGAATATGTTGCTGAAACTTTGCAGTTATCCATTTCATGAGTATTCGATTCGAAATTCGAGTATATGTGCATATTTTGACTTTTTTTGAAGAAATTTCATGCACAATGCATGTTTTGCCAATTTCTAACCAAAACAACCTTCTTTTTCATGCATATTTTAAAATCTTTTTAAAGAATAAAACATGTTTGGAATATTTTTGTGTAGTTGCTTTTAAAGTCTAATTTATGTGACAAAAATTAAAAATTATTTTTAATATTTTTCAACTTTCGCGCTCTACAGGGTGGAAATGCAAAAGATCAACATTTCAACCTCAATTAGTCCCAGATTTCTTCTTTCAAGTATGCGCCTGTTACTTCATAGATTTTCTGCGTTCAAGAACGTCTTCTCAGATAAACGCATGTCCTTAAATGAAGAAAATTTACAGAAATTGTTTCATGTTCTTTGTTATAAAAAAAATCATTGTGTGGTTTTTTGAAACCACGATACAAGTGAAACTTTTTTTTCTGATCGTAGGCGTTTAACTGAAAATTTTCAGAAAATTATTCAATTAAGGGTATTAAAATCGCGTTTTTAATCTTAACTTAATAATTGGAAAATGGAAAATCAATAGACGCATGTTAAAAACTGAGAACAATATTTATTTAGTAATTGAAGATTTGAAATTATATTTTATCAATTTAAAAATTGAATAATTAAATCTCAGAATTATTTTTTTATAATTCGTCATATATATTAAATTTCAACTTTCCTATTTTTGTCGTCACGGCTTGTGACGTCATGGCTTGTAGCGTCACGGCCTTTGACGTGACGGCTTGTAACGGGACATGCTGATAGAAGAGCGAAAAAATTTGAGAGGATCAAATAAAAGTTTCACTTTAAAAATAAAAATATAATATAAAATGCGACTCATTTTGTGATAGAGCATATTTTTATTGTTTTTTTCCCTCCATTGTGCATATTTGGTCATTTTATAGTTCATCAATGCATGCATATTCTAAGTTCTGTACATCAACATCCTTTTAAGTAAATTAATCATGAATAGGATGAATTAAATAAATAAAGCAGGAAAGGAATGTGTTTTTGGCTAAAAGATTTTCTTTTTCTCTTTTAACGAATGCTTCAAAAACAATTCTCATGATTTTTTGACCCCTATTTACACGTCTCTCATTTCATTTAATTTATTTATTTAAATTCAATAAACAGAATCACAAATAGAAAAAAAACCGTTAGATAAAAACATTATCTTTTAAAATATTATCTAATATTTTATCAACTTTTAACAATCAACTTCTAATTTAAGTTTCATCTGCGTCATAAAGAAAAAAAAAATTTAAATTTAAATTTGTAACGGATTAAATTTAGGATTATTTTACATCTATCTTCATTTTGGGTATCAATATCAAATTTAAATATTTTTTACATTGCAAAATATGTGTTAAGAGACAAGGGAAACTTCTACAAGCTGGTTTGAGAAGCGGAACTTGAGATAGGCCTGGACCAGGGGCGCCGGAACGAATTTGAATCAGGGGGGGGCAACCTCTTCCTATATGGAGATGATATGATTGCCCTCGGGGCTTGGTGTAGGGGTTAGAGTGCTAACCTCGTATACCGAACGTCGCGGGTTCGGACCCCAGGCAGTCCGATGATTTTATTTAAGGCATTTGGATACCAAATGGCTTAAATAAGAATGCCTGGACCCCAAATAATATATATTCATAACTAGAGACCGGACAAAAAAGCATAAAAAAATGGAAGAAAAGTGCTTAAAAAAGCATAAAAATCTTGAATAATAAGTTGTTAAATAAGCATAAAAGTTGAAAAAAAGCATCTAATAAGCAATTTTTACTCATACCAATGGCGTATACAAATTTTTTTTTAAAGAAAAATTGCAAAAAATTTTGTTTTTGCGGAACCAAATTTTTTCACCCTGATGAAAAAATTTTTTTTTCAGGGCTATATTTTTTCGCACTGCGGGGTTTTTGAAATTTTTTTTTTTGGGGGGGGCGGGCCCCCTCCCCCCTCCTTATATACGTCCTTGGTGTATGCGTGTGTGAATGGGAAAAAGTGTGTTTTTTAATAAAAAAAAAAAAAAAAATTATAAATATTCGTAAAATAAGTTCAAATAAGCATGAAAGGGAAAAAAAGCATGAAGACTCAAAAAAAGCAAAAAAAAGCATAAAAAATGCAATCTCAATACACTTAGTTTTTCCTAATTCGTATAGAAATTAAATATCTAATGGTTGCTTATAAAATTGAGCAATAAGCATTTTGCTTAAAATCCGGTCTCTATTCATAACTGTTATCGTCAAAGTCTTAAATGGCCTAAGCCGAAAAGACTGTATGAATGTGTGGGTGCATGTGAGTGTGAATGAGAAAAAAGTGTGAATGTTAAAAAAAAAAAAAAAAGTGATGTGATTGAAAGGGAAAGAATATAAAAAAAAAAGGTTTAATAAGAGTAATAATAATTAAAAAGAAACATTTGCTTGAATACAATTTTTATTTATATAAATATATATATATATCAATAATAATATTATTTATAAATCATGGAAATTATTTTTTAATTTTGCCAAAATGTTGAATTCTAAAGTCATTACTATTTATAAATGTAGCCATGATATTTTGGATATCTATTTCATCTACGATTTCTGGATATGTATTTATTATGCATACATGATTTAATCGTTCTTGCGTCATTGTTGAGCGAAGATATGTTTTTATTCTTCTTAACATAGAAAATGAGCGCTCAGCGGTTGCTGATGTGGCCGGGATCACTAAAAGTAGTTTTAGAATATTTCTCAGGTTAGGAAATAATTTTTTTTGATTCTTGATTAAGATTTTTGTATTTTATTACAAAATCATTCAAGCATTTAGCTTGAGGAATTAATTCCCTAAAGAAATCAAATTCTCTTTTGACCTTTTCTTCTACAAACTCATATTCTTT
>JAKCPI010028276.1:0-79592 GCA_023213315.1 Euborellia annulipes | reverse complement strand
CCACGGCAACCATTTTTCCTATCTTCCCTATGAAATACAAGAGTAAAGTGGTCTTCAGAAGATTTCAATTGCAAAATAAGAATATACATTTTAAAGAGCATCTAAAAATAATTGATTTTTGAATTTTAAAAAAAATCGTTGGAGCAAATTTTGAGAAAATCGAAAAAAACTGAAAAAGTACATCAGTAAAGTACTAGTACTCTTTGGCCGATTTTGATTAAAAGCTTATTTTTCCGGTCCCGGGAGATGTTTAACTTAAATATAAAATTTCAACCTCGTAGCTCAATTCCTTCATGCTTAAAATTGAACACACACACACCCACCCACACACACCCACAGACAGACCATGTCGCGAAAACCACTTTTTTGGATTCAGGGGACCTCAAAACGTGAAGATCCATCAAAATCTCGACATCGAATTTTTGACATGAATCCAATACTTTCTCTCTATATATATATTACATATATACATAGGTAAGAGAAAGTAAAAATCCAAAAAATAAAGATGAGTTTATTTATTAAGGGTTGGTCATGGTTAGGGAGGGTTGAAATGTTTAAGAATTCTGAATTTTTGTTTCTGTTTCTGTTAATATTTTTTTTCTATCAATAGATTATGGAAAAATAATTTTTCTAAAATGGGATTTATTATTATGATCCTTTCTTAAATAGAGACAAAAGTTTCTCTCAGTCAAGTGCTAGATATGGTCATGAGTCACAGCTCGTAGTTTTTTCTATACTGTAGTTATATTAAAGTGAAAAGTGAATAATAATTAAACTCACCCCAACTATATTTATGATATAGCCAGATATCGCATCACCTTTTGCGTCTTATTCAAGGTAATTAATATGATTAGAAAAATATTTTTTTATCGTCATCATTTATTTTTTTTTTTAATTAGATTTACCTGAAACTTTCGTATACTAAACATTTTATATTTATTACTCGGAGAAGGGGTGAAGAGGCCGAGAGAGAGAGAGAGAGGTAGAGGTTATTTAAAAAAAAAATTAATATATAATATTTTCTCATTTCTTCGTCATTAAACAATTTTCACTATTTGAATAAAAATTACGGGAATCTCTACTGGTATTCCTTCTCTATTTGTGTGTTGTATTTATCATTCTTTTTGTTTCTTTGAGGAAAAATGATATTTTTTTTCTTAGTATTTTTTTTTTTTTTTTTTAATTCAAGTCTTTTTCTTCATTTGAGATAATTCTTTGGCCTTTTTTTTAAACCAATTAGTCTACTTTTTAATTTGTCCTTTTTTTACACGTCATATATTTTTGTTAGCTCTATTTACTTATGATTTAATTATATAGGGGCTGGTTTAAGGGTTGGAAATAATAATAAATAAACTTAATAAGTTCTAAATAACTAAAATATTTATAAAGACTTGTTTAATTATTTTAATTTCTCTTGTCGACGTTTCGGTGACCAAACTTCATACATCTCCAGAACAAAGGTGTTTAAAAAGTAGCACTGCCTCCTTCAGTTGTTAGATAAGTAAAAAAGTTTTTTTTTTAGTGTTAAGAATTTTTAACACCTTTGAAGATGGGTAACATTTAGCCCCCGAAATGTCGACAAGGAAAATTAAAGCCGAAAACAAGTCTTTCTTTTTATTTCAACTCTCTATCTTTATTGTCTTTAAAATATTTTTTTAAATAGTTTTAATTTATTTTGAAGGAAAAAGCTTTCTCCCACCTGCCCACTCCCGAAATACGTGCCAACAACATGAAAATATTTCTTTATGTTTGATTGAAATGTCTGGAATTTTATATGCAGCAATTATGATCAGAGTGGCTATAGATTACATTTTAATTTCATCCCTGAATTCTTTTTTAGTTGAACAGTATTAATTTTTTCGTTTTAAGATCTTTTTCAGCATCTGAGGCTATTTAGATCCCATCTCTATTTATTTTTAAATGTTTCGTAGATAATTCACTTGAAATAAATTTTTCTAGCTTGGGTCGTTCTCATTTCATTATAAGGCCATGTGCTGTACACAACCTGTCAAATTTCCAAAATTCCAAAGTTGTCATTGGTGTTGAGGCCCAACAATGACAATTTTGTGCCTAATTAGATTATAAGCCTACAAGGACAAATGAATTTTGTCAGAAACGTCTTCTTTCGGCATTTCGTATCCAAAGGTTTTATTTGCTTCTCCAGTACTTAACTTACTCTTTTCCAACTCGAAATAATTTTTTTTCCCCCCTAAACTGGATATTAATTGACTCCGCCAATTTGTTAATTTATTTAAGACAGGATAAAATGAATTTAAAAAAATCCGATGTGACTGGTCGCACAGCACACAACTTTCTCTTACCTTAGGTAAGATAAAGTAATGTTCTGTGCTTGCCACACCAGATTTTTTGTGTCAACATATATTTAGTTTCCGACAGTACGGTACATGTGAATTCAACATGTATGGGAAAATATTTATATTTTGTTACCATGGCATCCATTTCTCCTATCTTCCTATGAAGTACAAGAGTAAAGTGGTCTTCAGAAGATTTCAATGGCAAAATGAGAATATAAATCTTGAAGAGCATCTAAAAAATAATTGATTTTTGAATTTTAATAAAAATCGTCGAAGCGAATTTTGAGAAAATTAAAAAAAAACTGAAAAAGTGCATCAATAAAGTACTAGTACTCTTAGGCTGATTTTGTTTAAAAGCTTCGTGTCACGTGCCAGAGGGTGGGTCTAACTTAAATATAAAATTTCAACCTCCTAGCTCTTCATTATTGAGATATTTTGTTCAAAGACACACACAGACAGCGAAAACCACTTTTTTGAACTCAGGGGACCTTAAATCGTGTATATCCATCAAAATCTCGACATCGAATTTTTGACATGAATCCAATACTTTCTCACTGTATATATTATATATTAACATGTATACATATAAACTAAGAGAAAGTAAAAATAACATCGCATAATATTTATTGAAGCGATTTGCTTGTCTTCTTATCGATTCCATTCTTTTCATAATTTCATATTGGAAATATTATTTATCATTTTTCTAACGCAATGAATCAGCTTTTGCGCGTTTTATATTTTAAAATACGAAATTAAAAACAAATCCTTGAACCAAATCCTCGCGCGACAAGAATCAACCAGAAAATGAAGAACAAAACCCACGCGTGTGCACTTGGTCAGCATATGTTCGTTAGGCTTTTTATTTATTTATTTTTTTTTTATTTTGCTAAATAGGCACTTTTAACTTTTAATCTCTTTGTTAGTCTGATTCCTTTTAACTTTGACCTATTTACAAATACCTTTAAAAAAATTTCACTCATAATTTATTTCTTAATAAAAGCATTATAACTAAGATATCAAAGTATCATTTCTGAATACAAATTCATTGATTACATTTGGTTAATTTAAGTGTTTGATTATTTAGCTAGCCAAACTGATCTAGAACAGGAGTCGGCAACCTGCGGCTCATAAGTTTATGTGCAATACGAATTACTTTAAGTACTTATTTTCTTCATACTAGTACTTAGTCTTTCTTGACTTACACGTTTTTTTTTTTGAGTTTGCCGCCTTTTTGAACTGGCCCCTTGTCCTTTAAAAAATAGGTTGCCGACCCCCTGTTCTAGAGTTCCTTTTCTTATTTTATTACTTTAATCATTTTCGTATATTATTATACTAAATTTGCTAATCCTTTTAATTCGAGAATTGCTTTCGCCGAGCGATTACCGCATATTATCTGTTATTACCTCGAATACTATAATCCATAAATCATTTGAATATAGATTTAAATCAATTAACAATCATCCAATATAAAGGAATTTTATTATGTAATTTTGAAGAAAGAATTCATAAAAAAATTATAAAACGGAAATTGAAGTCTAAAAAATTTGATTTTTTTACTAAGAATATACAGTAATTTGCAATTTTTTACTTTCTTTTGTAATATATAGATCTATGTAGAGAGAGAAAGTATTGGTTTCATGTCAAAAATTCGATGTTGAGATTTTGATGGATATACACATTTTGAGGTCCCCTGAATCCAAAAAAGTGGTTTTCGCAACATGGTCTGTCTATGTGTGTGTGTCTGTCTGTGATCAAAATATATCAAGAAAAAAAAGAGCTAGGAGGTTGAAATTTTATATTTAAGTTAGGTACCCCACTAGGAGGTAACACCAAGCCAAATCAGCCAAAGAGTACTACTAGTACTTTACTAATGTACTTTTTCAGTTTTTTTTTTTTCAATTTTCTCAAAATTTGCTCAAACAATTTTGATTAATATTCATAAATAAATTATTTTTTAGATGCTCTTTAAAATGTATATTCTCATTTTGCCATTGAAATCTTTCGAATCACACTTTACTCTTGTTAATACATAGGAAAGATAGGAGAAATGGTTGCCATGGCAACTAAATATAAATATTTTCCCATGTTGATAAATTTTATATCTTGAATTCTAATATATCGGCGGAGCCCTCGGGGCTTGGTGTAAGGGTTAGCGTACTAACCTCGTATACCAAACGTCGCGGGCTCGGACCCCAGGCAGTTCGATGATTTTATTTAAGCCATTTGGATACAAAAAAAAAAAAATATATCGGCAGAAAATAAATAAATATATGTCGACACAAAAATCTGGTGTGACAAGCACAGAACAAAGTTGTGTGCTGTGCGACCAGTGACACCAGATTTTTTAAATATTAATAAATTGTAGACACCTCGTTTCAAAGAAAATTTATATTTTTGACAGTCAAGAAAGTCTTTTTGACGCCAAAATCTCATTAGAAACATTAGTAATTATTGAATAGTAAAAAAGCGTTGAGTTGAATTTTTAAGCAAAGACACATTCATCCCCCCCTTACAAATAAGAGACAAGCGGTTGGTTAATAATTAAATTAAACACCAAAAACAAATGTTTCCATTGGGTCAATGGGGAGCACAGCCCCTCGCCCCCTCACCCCTTTTTCACCCCGACATTTTATACTCCACAGCAACAACTCATTTACTCTTTCACAGAGGTAAAAACGATTTTAGGTTAATTTACAAAGTAGATTTTTTTTTATTTATAAAAAATTGATATATAGTCTACATGTCAACTTTGAGATTTAAAACAATCTCTCTCTTTTATATCAATAATTTATTTCGATTTAAAAATTATCCGACTCTTGTTTTTACCTGGCTAATGTAAACACATTGCACGTTTTTTTTTTTTTTTTTACTTGCTTAGATAATATTCATATCTGCGAGCTGTTTTTTTACATCATCATTTACTACATGCCCGACTTTATAGATTACATTATTTTACTTTCTATTAATATGTTATATATATATATATATATATAAGAGAGAGAGAGAGAGAGAGAGAGAGGGAGAGGGAGAAAGTATTGTTTTTGAGGTCCCCTGAGTCCAAAAAAGTGGGCGACTTTTGGTGTACGAGGTTAGCACGCTAACTCCTTCTTTAAATATTTTATTGGGCCTACGTTTCGGTCACGATAGAGTTCATCTTCAGAGACCAATATGTGTCAAGGGCATATTTACTATTGTACTTCATAGAAAAGAAATAGTTGCCATAGTAACAAAATTTTCTATCTTAAATTATCTTCGGTAATTGAAAGTTTTGTTCTGTGCTACCAGTCACACCAGATTTATTTTTTTTAATATTTTTTATTTATTCTTATTTATTATTTTATTTATAAAACTAGCAATAATTTAGAAAATTTCTCGCTGTGGCTAATATTTGCGCCTCTCCTTATGTTAGTCCGCGCCTCCCAATTTGGAAAATGCTGGCCAATAGTGTGTTAGAATGCCAACAATTCGGTTTTTTGGATTATTCTATTTTTTTTTTTATTATTAAGATAAAATATTTTCAAATAGCCTCTACTCTATATTAATATTATTTATTAAATGTAGAAAAAATTTTCTTTTAGATTTTTCTATGAATAATTGAATTCTGTAACTGGAAATCACTCTCCATTGATTGGCAAAAATTTATTTAAAGAAAAAAAAAAAGTTTCCCGGTGACGAGCGTGAAGAGATTATAAGAATGAGTGATAGGTATTTCGGGTGATAACTACCTATGAGTGCCCTGGCCGAGGTTCGAAGCCTGTACTCCCACACGTGGCATCGACCACCCGCGGCGACTTTTCACTCTCTCCTCGGGGGCAAATTGCTGATTCATTGCAAACAGTCCGAATTCCTTCTCAAAGAGAGAGAATCATATCTATATGGTATCTCATTATCTTTGACAACTAGAAAAAGAGCAGGATATCCTTTTTAAGTGTTTAAAAAAAAAAAAAAAATTTTTTTGGAAAATTATAAGAAATATTTAATTTTTATTTTTTTTTTTATTATTAGGGACATTTTTAATTATAGACTTTGTTATTAATTATTTATTAAAAATATAATTACAATGTTTCGACTGCTTTCAACTTCTAATTCTTCAGCCTTAGTAGTGTATACTGTATCCGACTTTAGTTAAGTGAAGTTTTGTTTTTTTGTTTATTAAATTATTTTTTCAGAATACAATATATTTAAGTATTGTAGTGTACAATTTATCTAATATAAATATACCTATAGAATATAGCGAGTTATCTACAATTTCTTCTATCCTTTCTCTGGCTGTTTTTGTTTTGTTCCTATTCATCTGGCTAGAAGAGAAGTGACTATTGAAATTAGATATCATAGTAAAGTGCGTAATATCCACTCAGACGGTCACACCTTTGACGGTCACCATAAATTATTAGGCTTGTATTTCTTCTACTCCTGAATACAATAGTAGCAAAGCTGCAAAAATTCTTGATTACTTTTTTCATTAAATTTTAATACAATATTATATTTTTTTAAGAAGCGCGCTGTTCAGCATGTTTCATCTTTCAATCTTTGTGTACACCAAATAAAATTTAATTTATTATTGCATGAGATTAGATGAATGAAACTTTCATTTTACGACGTTCCGGTCTTTTATTGGGCCATCGTCAGTTGTTTTCGGTCTGCTGAAAATAATAGTGGCGAAAGTCCGAAAATTCAATTTTTGAGTTAATTCTACGAAACGTTGTTGTGCTCTTTTGTGTGCCAAAGGGGCGAAAATAAATTTCCCTTCTTCGCTGATTGGTTAGAGTAAGAGGAAGCTAAGTCAGAGAGAAAAATTTAAAACTTTGAAATTTTGCAATTCACCAGTCATTGCGAAATTTCCAAACAGTGAGCAAGAATAAATTTGATGCATTTGCTCGCCGAAGGCGCGTTAGCATTAAGTTAAATCTGGGCGGGCTTTACCACTTGTAAATGTTTATTTCACCATATGTAGATGAAAGCTTATTACCCTACCGTAAAAGACAATTTTGCCAATATTCGTGTATATTTTAGTAATTGATTAATATTATTATTATAAAACCAAATAGGAGGTATTTCATATTCAATATAAATATTACAAATTAACTACAAAAATTGCAATGTTTTGGTCACTATTTCTGCATTCATCATCAGATGGTGTTTTAACATCACATGAGAACGGCTGCAGAAATTGTTGTAATTTTTGTAGTTAATTTGTAATATTAGTCTTCATCTTTTTCCAAACAAGGCCGATTTACTTTCATACAATGTATGAAATACCTCCTATTTGGTTTTATAATTAGAACATGCCCTAATACAAAATTTTCTTTATTTCTTAACATAAATATTCGGCACGAAAATCTTAATTAGATCTATGGGTGTAAATTGAAATCTATTGATTAAATAGAGTACGTATTTTCCCCCCCCCCCCCCCCCCCCCCCCCCCCCCCCCCCCCCCCCTAATGTTCTTTTTAGTACAATATTTTATTATACTTTAAAATAAAATTAAAAATTTCTTAGATAAAGTATAATAAATTACTCCAATTTTACTTTTTTTTTATCACAGTTAATAATTAAAAAAATGAAATATACTAATCACAATTTTTTTACTCCAAATAATAAATGACAACATTACTTTCGTAAATACACGATAAAGTCAGAGATTGTCATACCAGTTTTTGATAATAATAAATTACTTTTAAATTAAATTTAAAAAAATAAAATATCAAAAATACAAATTGTAAAATATATAACAACTAATTATGCTAATTTTTTTTAATTTCCAACCTGACAAATGATTTTTTTTTGCGTTTTTAGTTCGATAATAATTCCAAAGCTAAATATTTGGGAAAATATAAATAAACGATCGTATTTCTTAGGGCCAGATGTTGTTAGAAGAAAGGAATTGATATCCGGATGCAGATATCTGTAATTAGAACACTAAGAAAAATTTTATCTATATTTTAACCTTGCAAAATTAGTGTATTTTTTTTATCAAGATTATCAAGATTTTGTAAAAATCAACAGTGAAGAAAATTTATTCAAATTTTAAGATCATTATATTTCAAATTTACCATAAGAATGGAATTAATGAAAAATATAACATTTTTTTTTTAGTTCTCTATTTGTGCAATTAATTATCATTATTTATTCATATTTTGACAGAATAATATTTTATTATTCACTGATGCATTGGACAGGCACTAATCTTTTGTCGAATTTTGAATTTCAAATTCATTTAATATTTTTCAATTTGTATTATAGTGAAGAGAAGCTTTCGTATCTTAAAATTTCATGGTTCATCTTTTTCTCTAATAATTTACTAATCATAAATTAAACTGAGAACTTCACTTTAAGACAATGGTTGATAACAATTGCCAAATCTCTTTAAAAAAAAAAAGAAATATGAAGCATAATAGCAAGTTTGATCCCCAAATTAATATCTTCATTTCTAAGCTGATAAGCTGATTAACGATTATAAAGCAGATTATTTCCCCAATTTTTTAATCTTTCACTGAATATTTTGCTTTGACTGGAACTTCAAAGTTTCTCTCCCCCACTCTTATTTCTAAATTCTTTTTGGAATAGAGAATTTTGTTTTTCGTTTTCCGAAGAAGAATTCGCTCGTGGCAGTGGACACGGCAGCTAGATAAGAATGCGAAACGGTTCTTCAGGAGGCGATTGATGAAAACCAGTTATCCGGTTGAAGAGAGGCGAAGGGCGACCTCAAGAACTTGAGGAGGGCTAACGGGAGCAACGCGCGCGCATCTTGCATTCCTCCGGGACTCCCAAATTGAGGAATTTTCTCCGCATCCTCCTCCAAACCCACTCTCTCTTCTCTGCTTCCTGCTCTAAAATCACCTCTCTAACGAGATCGATCGCTTTTATTAAATATCCTAAATATGTTTTTAATTGTATCATAGGATCAGGGGCGTATATAGAAATTTTTTTCGGGGGGGGGGGGGGCATGAACTCGAAAATTTTTCTGCGGAAAATTTTTTTTTTGAAGAGACTAAATTTTTTTTCACACGAAATTTTTTGCGGAACATTTTTTCCTTTGCGGAACCAAAGTTTTATCATCCCGCGGAAAAATGTGTTGCTCTGATGTCTGTATATACCTATATATGTATATGTGTTTGGGAAATTTCGGGGAGGGGGGGCCCTCGGCCCCCGCCCCCTTATATACGCCCCTGCATAGGATCGTTTCATTCTTTTAAACCAAATAAAAACTATTTACCCGATCTGGAAATGGGTTGGATTTCAGAAGGCCTACCTTCCCTAAAGGGAGTTGCTTAGATTGTGTTTAGGTTTATAAACTTCTTCCCATTAGGGTTGCGCCTCCCACATTCTTTAGGTGGGAGGAATAATCAGAGCCGGAACTACACGAGATTTTTTAGGGGGGAGGGGGCAAAATTAATTTCCCGCCTCCTCCTAAAATTTTCTATGCAAAATTCATATCATTTTACCTTTTTTATTAGAAAATCGTTCTTTAATTGCCGCCCCCTGATATCTGCCGCCCGGAGTTCATGCACCCTCTGCCCCCCCCTCCCCTAGATCCGGCCCTGGGAATAATAACACATATTGTATTTTATTGATTGTTATATAGACTATTATATTGCGAGGGGGGGGGGGATTATTAATAAATTTTGAAAAAACTATATATATAATAGCGGAGTGTCCGTCTGTCCGTCAGTCACGCTCTGTTTGACCAACTTCCCGTTATAATTTTTAAAGGAAATTTTGCAGTCTTATAGAGGACGTTATGTAGAGTCCCGGAAAAATACTCGGGTCCCGAAATTTTATTCGGAGGGGGGGGGGGTACACCGTTCTATATTGTGACATAATATATTGTAGGGGGTTTGTTTATATGCGACTAACTGTGTCAGGGGGGAGGGGTGACTAGAAAATAGTCAAAAAAGGCGTTACGTAATTTGTGAACGACTCCTTACTATACTAGATAGAAATAATAGCTTTTATTAAATGATCAATCTTTTGCCTCTCTTTCTGCTTAATTCAAGACAGGATTTGTCTAATCATAATTTGTGAGTCACACAAATAACGAGTAGATGCATCGAGCCCTACTCTAAACAGCCCTTTTCGTACGAGTCCCCGTTAGGTAAATTTCTTCTCGTCATTTTATAAAATATTTTAGTTAAAACTTAATAAATAAGCGATTTAACTAAAAGATAAGAAAATAAATAAATTTGCCAACTCTCTCTCTCCTACCCTTAGATTGAATGACTTTAAATCTTAATTTATTCAAATCCCTTAGGATAATAAATATTCATGGCTTTCGATACAGGGAAAATGTTCCATATTTGACTTTAAGTAAGATCCTATATATTTTTCATTTTGGAATCTTATTGACTTGAAATATGAAGACTTTAAAAAATTAGGTTTTTTATGAAATCACATAAACAATTAATGAAAGTTTGTAATAAAAAAAAAAAAAAAAAAAAAAAATAACGATCTTAAAATTTTTTTAATAGGCCTACTTAAATTATTAAGGTTCAAGAAACAAAAAAAAAAAAAAAAAGATTTGTCTGTCCAATTCTTTTTTTCTTCATTTCTTGAGGGGTAGTTAGGCCAAACTCAAAGATCATAGATATTTCTCAAACTGCTTTTAAACCTCTAGAAATTTTGTAATGAAACTGAACCTTCTGCTTCTATCAAATATCAACCTTTTATAAAGACGAAAATTATGCTTGTGACCCGAAACCTTCAGAACCTTTTCTCCACCACCGCCATAAACCTGTTAATTGATATAAAAAAAAATATTTAATTTCTTAATAAAAATTATTACAAATTCTAAATTATATAAAATAATCATAGTTTAATTTTTGTAAAATATTTAAAATTATTATAGTAATTTATGTTTCAAAATCACTGAATAGAAAAAAATTACGTTTAAAAAGAAGTAAACAATGATTTTTTTTTATAATAAAGAATTTGCTATGATTTTCATTAAGAATTAATCAAAATTAAAATAATTAATTTTTTTTTAGACTTTTAAATGACTTCTTTTGTTAGAGAAAAGATGTGGAAGTATTCTGTTGTCTCATACTTTACTTCTTTATGAAGTTATTAAATTAGTACTGGCGACCTTAGGCACTAGATGAAACATGATAATATAGGAAATTTAAATTATACACTAATTATTATACTAATTAGATACTCATTATACTATACTCAGATGTGTTATATGTTTCAAATGTTTTATTAACTTAGTACGTATTTTGACACTACGTATTTTGACATTAGGTGATGTCATTTTCAGAAATTATACAAGACTGACTTCTGAAGATGACACACCTAATGTCAAAATACGTATAAAGTTAATGCAACATTTCAAAACACATAACCAAGTGTATAATTTATATTGCCTATCATCTTTATGATGGTTTGATATTCGATAGACTCAGAAAATATAAAATTTCTTGATAGTATATTTGTTAACTACAAATCCAAAGTGCGAAGATTGATTCTGAGAGAGTTCTATTAGTGGCAACTGCAGTTCATTTCCAAAATTTTTAATTGAATTTATTAATTCTTCTGGAGTTTTTAGAAATCTTTTGACATGAATTCGTTTTCCAATAATTTATTTAAAATAATTGGATACCAATTAATTTAAATAAATATTGACGAATATTAAGGCTCATTGTCATTTTAACATATATGTATTTTAATGTTCGTGTCGCTATTAAAACACAACAAAAAAAAAATAATAATAATAATAAATAAATAAATAATACAAATTTTTATTGCACATTTTAATTAAAAAAATGTTTAGTAATCAAAATATTTTAATACATATGAAATTTCATTATATCAAATGTTGAAGAGATTATTTATTATTATTTTAATATAAATAATTTTAAAATATTGTGTTTTCTACGTAAAATAAATACACTTTTTTTTGTTTATTAATTAAAATCTCATTAAAATAATCCAATATTTATTTTTCATTTTTTTAACATGTTATAAAATTCATTAAAATAATTTAAAAAATTTTGTAAACCTTTATATTCAAATAGATCTCTTGGAATCTGCATCTGACCTCCACATGTTTTTTTTCGTTCTCTCTCTCGCAATATTTCATAGATATTCACCACTGATAAGGCAATTTTTAATAATAAATTTATAATTCTTGAGATTCTGGTTCCTTTATATTATAAACTAATTTGATATTCATATGTTTAACCTTAAGTATTATTATGATCAACCATTTTCTAATTATTTATTCTAATTAAGTCTCTAATTGATGATGAACTAATATGATAATATTTGGTCATCTAGAATAATAAAAAAAAAATAAATAAATATATCTACAGTAATTGAATAGAATAGAAGTTAGTTAAGTGGAAGGAGGAAGAATTTTTCTTTCTCGCTCTATTTTATTATATCTCTCAAATCAAAAATACTCAAGCTCTTGAAAATATTTTATTGTATAAGCCAGGGGTAGCCTTTATGTAACATAAAGGTTTGCCTTCAATTTTGATATTAGTAACTAATAGTTTTTCTTCATTTTGAATTCAGATAAGCATTATGTTTGCAATTTTATATGATAAATATTTATATGTCCTGACTTTAATTTTTTGTATAGGAAAGAAAATTTTCACGGCCCCCAAAGACCGGCGCCCTGGGGGGCGGACTGCTTGGGATCCGAACCCGCGACCCCCGGTATAGAAAGTTAACACGCTACCAACTACATCAAGCCCGAGGGCTTTATTTAATTTATAAAATACTTCTCGGATCATTTAAACCCCTCTTCCAGCTCAAAAAAAAAATTTTGACAGCCTTGATATGTTTGGATTTTTGTTTTTATTATTCATTTTGTTTCGAGTCTGATTTTTGTTTTCAGTCCTTGTTTTTTGTGAATTTTAATTTTTTTTCTGTTTTGATTCCATTTTCTTTTGATTCTTGTTTTTGGTTACGTTTCATTTTGTCTATTGTTTTTGATTTTCTAGTACCCTATATTTATTTATTTTCAAGACAGAATTTTTGATATGAAACTTAATATTTTCTCTCTCTCTCTATATATATATATATATAGGTAATTGAAAGTAAAAAAAAAGAAGAAATTATGAATACTTGTATTTTCAATAATAATATAGTTAATTAATACGGTCATTCATAAAAAAAAACAACTATTATCTATTGTTGAGAGAGAATGATCATGCTCATGATTGAGTTGAAATGTTACGTTGAGCTTTGAGAGAGAGGAGAAAGAGGCGGCACTTCTTTAGGCCCACCCCCTATCTTCGCCCAACCTATTATACTACAATCTATTTTAATTTCTAAATTTTTATTCATATTTTTTTTTTTTGTTTCCATGAAACTTTCCTATACATTTTTTTGGTGAAAGTCAATCTTGATTATAAAATGGTCTCATTTTATCTTCCAAGGGTTGGGTTGAATGAGCTGTTTTTGGGGCCGATGGTCACTAGGTGAGCCCAGGGCAGGGGGAGGGGGCCAATTGCACGCGGTCGACGACTGAGGGGCGGTGGCCTAGGAATGTGGTCCCCCCGGCATCCGGACCTTAAAGCCCTCAGGCCCCTCTCAATGAGGACCCATCGGCTCACCTCTCTCCTCCATCTCACTCTCTCTCTCTCTCTCTTCATTCATTCCATCTATTCATTCTTGTACTTGCTAATCAGTATATCTCAAATAGGCCAGCAGCACCTTTGAATCGAAACTCATTTCGAGAACTTGGACTTTAAATACCAGGGAAAATTAGAAAAAGAAATATTATTCATCCAATTAACTTGATGAAAATTTCTTTTATTAAATTCAATTAAATTTTTAGAAAGATTAAGACCTCTTGTAGTAATAAGATTAGGAAATAAAAATATTTGAGCGATGTTAGATTTCACGAGCTCTTTTTCGGCAACTGAGGCCATTTAGACCTCATCAGTATTTTATTTCACTTGTTTGTTTGCCAATTGATCTAGTGTCAGTTCGCTCAGGGACCCACATCTTGTGGGTACGTGGATGGTGACCACAAGCTGCCCGAGCTGGGACAGGCAATCCTTCAGTTCTTTGTATGTCAGTCTCTTTCTTCCTCTTTTTAACTGGCGTCAGACCGTGCGACGGGCCGGCCCCATTCTATTTCTTCCGGTCTCAAAAACGCGTGATAGGGCTGGACAAAAAAAATTCCCCGCCGACCCCGCACCGAGTAATAAGGGCGAGGACAGTAGACGAAGAGTGTCATTTAGAGTTTAGTTATTTGAATTTCGGGCACTAAAGTTTTCTTGCGGGTACCACGTTGCTGATTTATACATTTAAATATTATCAGAAATTATTTTAAAAGTATTTTAGACTAGTGGAATTTTCTCAGGAATAAAAAGCAGAAGAAAATGCAGCTAGGATTTTTTCTTTAAAAAATATATTTTCCACAGCCAACGTTTCGGCCCTAAAAATTTTTTGTTTAAGAATTTTTTTTCTCGTGACAGAAGAAAGAAAGAAATTTTCTTAAACAAACTTTTTTTCTATATCATAGGTCAATTCCGAATATAGTATCAAACATATGTATATAATACAACCTAACAGCTCTGACTTTAACCAAGGCTGAAACGTTAACTGTTGAAAATATATTTTTTAAAGAAAAAATTCTGGCTGATTTTCCCTGGTTTCTATTCCTGGGAAAACTCAGCAGAGATGCTGATTGTTTCCAAAACCGCATGTGCAATTCGTAATTATAATACTGTTTTTTTTTTTGACATTGTTTATTAATTAATTGGCAGAAATTTACCTAGAGATTAGTCAGCGTAATTCCAAAGAGCTAATGAAACTTAGGAAGGAAACGCCATTTTTCCATTTTTATTTTCTCTTTCTAACAACTTTAGACGTTTGTCGATAAACAAACTTCCAAGGATATTCCCTTCTATTTTTCCTTAAGAAAAAAAAACACACTATTGGTGGTCTTTTTAATTAGGGCCTAAAGTTTAATAGGCATACCAGTAAATCATTGTTTGAAAGTGGCCAAGAAAATACATGAATTTCGTTTTCAGACTTTTCGGCACTCTTTGAATAAATTTATTTTCTTTTTAAACCAACCTTAAGACCTCTCTGAATATATTGGTATAAAAATTGTGATTTTAATTTATTTTATTATCATAAAACCATTGATTATTTCGGTCATTTTTTAATTGACTAATTTCACTTCATAAAATATTCTACATATGTTTTGAATATGTGATTTATGGATTAAAACCAACAATATTATATCCCAGTAATTTTTATCATAATATAAAAACAACATATTTAGAATAATAAACTGTAAAATTATTTTATCGATATTTTTGGGTTTCTATAGGGTGGCCAGTATTGAAAAGCTTCCTAATGCTCAGGCTGGGCCTATTCAAAGGTCATCTTTGTCGTTATCTTACAGTACAGTCTTGTTCGAAACAAAAATTTCATACAAACCCTCAATAGATGGCTGATTTTTGTTATACAAACTTTTTGTTCTGATTGTACATACATGGGGATGCGTAGATTATTCCAAAACCCAAAATTGCCCGATAAGGCAGCTGCTCATAGAAGTGTGTTACAGTTATATTGTATCTTAGTCTAACCTGGTTTTTTATTTATTTTATTCCGCTCTTTTACATGGTTTGTGAATTTGAAAAACACTTATACACTTATTTAAGGAATGCCCGAAGAACCAAGTCCTTGGTATTATTTTTATTTTTCTTATATTATTCTTGTTTTAAATTTATTAGCCTACCTATAAATATACAAATCACTTGTTGAATGCAATAGTAGCACAACTCAAAAAAAGTAAATATTGAGAAATTTGTAACTTTTAGAAAAAATAATTCATGAAGTCTCTATGAAAATTAATAAGCCTGTGATTAGCATATAACCTCATTTTCTTGACCTTACATAAGTTTCTATATTATTTAAGAGAGATTAAACTAAATTTCGTGATGAAAATTACAAAATAATTAAATTTTAAATTATTACATCGAAAAATATGAAGATCAAATATGCTGAACATACTTCTGATCTTTTGAGTTGTGCCACTATTGCATTCAAAATCGATATTAAATATTTCAAAATTTTAAAACGAATTTCGTTTAAATCACAAGAGATACAGTATATAACAAGTTCTAGACAAGTGGAGGGAATGTGAACTTGTTTATTATACACTTACACCCCTCTTTTTTTTTATTATATATTTTGTTTATTTTTAATTTTAATATTATATAGATCAATTTGAATTTGAAAGCGTTTTTTTTTCCCTGTTGAAAAAATTCCTGATTGAGAAGCAAGTTGTTCATTCTGGGACCTGACCCTCTTAATATCTCCGTTGTCCCCTTTGGAATAGACAATTGACGCGGCCTCCACCTCTCGTCTCGGGAGGGCACCCATCCAAAGGCATTTTTTGCTTTGTTCTTTCTTTTGAAAAATTCCTTTTTATAATCCGACTGAAAAATACTCGCCTTTTTTTTATTCTTGATTCTCTCTCTCATCGGTTTGCCATTTTGTGAGTGGAAATTTCTCAAATGAAACGAATTTTAATCGTTTCAATATATGATTTTTTCTTTTTTCAGAAGATTTTCTTTGAAATAAGATTTTTTCTCAAAAATATTAATTCTATTCCTAAATAAGAAGAGCAGCAAAACAAAAAGACTTTGGATACCAAATGACGAAGGAGACTTCGGACGAAGTTTTATTTGTCCATCTTCATTCTTTACAGACTATTCTTGAGTTTGACGAAGGAGACGTTTCGGACGAAGTTTTATCTGCCCATCTTCATTCTTTACAGACTATTCTTGAGTATGACTAAGGAGACGTTTCGGACGAAGTTTTATTTGTTCATCTTCATTCTTTACAGACTATTCTTGAGTATGACGAAGGAGACGTTTCACGAAGTCCTATTCGTTATCTTCATTCTTTACAGACTATTTTTAAATAGACTCACGTTAGCACTCTCCTTTTTACAGAAATATACTTGTGAATTGACTCTTCCTTATCAATAACCTTTAAAGAACTTAGTAAAAAAAAATCTCAAAATTTTCTTATTCGGCGAGAGTGCACACAATTACGATAATGCCTTTTGTGTTTTGCTATTTTGGAAGAACGCAAAAAAAAATGCCATGTCAAGTCCGCAAGCAGACTGAGCCGATGTGCGCCAAATTTCTCAATGACTAATTCCGGAAGTGACGTGTAAGCAATGGCTCCGGCGCACCTTCTGTACACCCGAGCACTTCCTGCCCCGAAACAAACCGCTAAGAGAGGTTCGAACCAACGGACGAAGCGTTTATTGAGCCGTGGAATGCGTCTTGAGGGTCATCTAATCCTTAAGGCGCCACCCTTATATATATAATTCATCTCTTGTTTATCGACTTAATGGATTTATATTAATCGTTTCATCTTTTTTGTCCTCTCTACCTTATCTTTTCCTGTTGAAAGTTTGTTTTACTCATCTCTTCTTTAAGTGTTTGTTAGTCTTCAGGTATAAGTCATTGCTTTTAAGGTTTCTCACATCGTCTAATCCTTTCGATCGGACTAATAATAATAAAGAAACCAAGTTTCAATTATAAGAAAAAAAAAAATAACAATAATCTCAATATGTAGATAAATATAAAAAAAAGTTAAGTTGTGGGCGTGTCATCGCTTTCGTTCTGTCTCTCTCCCTCGAACCGGAAGTGACTAGTCGACTTGGGTTATTCTTCTCTCTATAAAAATGATTTTCAAGTAGTTTAGTCAAGGTCTTCTCCATACACGATACTAATTATATATAAACATTGCTACTATAAATATATTATTTTCATGCAAAAATATTTACTAATCTTATTAAAATAAACACTAATTATATATTTCAAATAAATAGTACAAACTATGCTATTATTTATTACAGACGATATTACGGGGATCCTGGGACAATTAATTTTAATTTTTTTGACCCTCCGTCATAATTTCTTGATCCCTGAGAGTAATGAACTTCGGGTCCAGAAGGTTCCACTTCCCTTAAGACGTTCCATTCTATTTTTTTGTAAAAAAATTTAATTAATTTAGGCTTCATGTGAAGATTTAAGATTCGCTTGATCTTAATATTCCAATTTTGAAAATTTCTAGAGAAAAAACCATCTTGTTAGATAGAAAGGGAAAATTGCTGAAAACTTTTTACTAAATTTGATCCTTTTTTTGAATATACCAAATTTAACTTAAATTGATTAATTTTTTTTAAATTTAAAATTACAATGTTTTTTTTTTTTTTAATTGAATTTTTTTTATAAATTCTTTGCAAATATTTAGATATATAAATTATTGATCATTTTTTGATTAGTCTGTAGATAAAATGTACCCTATGTATATGAATATAATCAGTTAATAGAGTTGTTTTATGATAATCCGCCACTGCAAATTAGGAATTAAATTTTGGAGAGAGAGAGAGAGCCTCTCAAAATTTTCCCACGAATGGTAGGGTTCGAGGCAGGCTGGTGGGGCGGTGGCGGTGACAGCGTCCGCGGCGACGGCGCTGGCGCGGCGTGTGGGCCGCCCGACCGGCCGCTGGCTGGCGCTGCTGGTGGATTCCGTGTGCCATGTTGCCAAACATCGTCTCGTCTGGCAACACCGCGCCAACTCGGAGTTGCGCCGCCGCCGTCGACGAAAACCAGTCGCCGGGAGCTCAGTTGCGCGAACGCCGTTGCCGAGAGGCTATGCTGCACGCTTAATCAAACATGTCCGCGTGTTTGAGTGTTGTTGTTTGTGTGGATTGGCGACCATGTGATTATTATTGGAGGCTATCGAAGCCTGATTATTCTCTCGATGTGAGCAACATATCAAGGGTTGATAAAACAGGGGAACCTCCTGGGTAGCCGACGCCCGGTGCCGCCGCAACCGTCACCACGTGCCATCCAACATGGCGGCCAACCGCGAGTCCCAGCGGGCCTTGCGCGCGTCTCCAGCCAAGCCGGCCTTGGCTGACTCCAAATGGCCCAACGACACCCTCCGAGTGCTTCCAATAAACAAGTAAACATGCATTTTAAAATTTTTTTTTAATTAAGCCCATGTTACGCCTGTTCTTGAATTTTCTTGAATGGCTCTTTAGACGCGCGCTTTTTCTCTCGGATGTTGGTGTGGGCGTGGTACTTGGTACGTTCCCACGCAGGTGCCTGCACCACCAAGGCGCTCTGTCAACGCCCTAAAACTGGCCTATTTTGCCAGAAAAATTTCTAATTCCTTGCGTGGCTTGGCTTTTGTTCCATTTTTTTCCCCCATAATCCCATGTGACCCTCGTCACCCCCTGTCACCCTCATCCCTCGAAGCCCCCATTGTCCAATGCCAGCCCCATTGTGAGAATCGGATAGGCAGCCGCCTCCTTGGAGCCAACGGCATACACAGCTAACGGTCTCCGTTCATTAACCTCTGTTGGTCGTCGCCGCCTGGCTCTTGCATTCTTGCCGTGACCGTGATATACCCACGAAGGAATGCTGTCGACGTCGGCGACATGACGCTTCCCGCCAAAACAAGGGAGCACGTGTTGAGGGTCCCTGGAACCATGGTCTCTTATTCTATGGCCTCTCTGGCGAGGGTCCCCGACGCAGATGCCACTGTCTGGCGTCGCGACGCCTGGCTATTTCGAGGCCGTCGCCGCCGACGGCATTCCGTTGCGCGCAGACGCCTCCGGCGACGACCTCGCCGAAATATGCACATATGAAAGTATTTAATGAATGAACGAGCCTCTCCCGCCCCCGAGGCGCATCTAACGTTACTCTGAAAGGCCATTGGCCTGTAGACTCTGTCATCGGAGATGCGACCGACCCTCTGGTTGTCGACGACGACATGGCCTTGGCGGAGGTCGCCATGCCGCGAAGCGCCAACCTTGGACCACGTGGTTGCCAGACACCGTGGACCCAATATTGGCCACATCGGGTTGATGACGTCGTCGACCTCCCTAGTGCTTTAATACTAAAGCATTTACCGATCCCCTCCATAATCTCAAAGAGATTGTCAACATAGAACATGTCTTTATTAGAAGATCGACCTTTCATTTAAGTTTTATCATGAGTAGATGCCGCAGACTCTCTGGTCAAACTAAAATCTTAGAAATTTTAAATTAATTTATTTTCTATTTCATCTTTTTATAAATAATTTTCAACTGTAGTGCCTCAACCCTATAATGAATTCTCAAAGAGCAACTCAAAGAAATTTAGAAATGGTTTTTATTTATTAAACTAATTCTTGTCAAAAAGGACAATAAATAACAAGTGAGATAGATACCTTGAAATTTTAAAGAATGATATTTTTATCTTTACATATCGTTTTTCGATAATCATATCTCTTCTCTCTATTTTTAAAGACCAACTCAAATAAGATATCAGACCAATAAAATATTTTTTTGTTTACTAATCAAATTAGATTTCCCAAAAATATGGAATCAACAAGTGTATAAAACCAACCAACCACCTTAGATCGTGCTAAAATATTCTTTATTCCTCAAAATGACACTCAAGACCTGTTTGCTTATTTGATAAAACTTCTAAATATAGCTTCGTTTAATTAACAACCAAGTTCAGGATATTATTTTTAAACTTCACACAAATTCAATGGTATTCCCTAGATTTCCTAATTTTTCTTTAAACACTTCCTTTGATATAAAGATTTATCTTTTTTTTTTTTTTTTTTTTTAGACGGAAGTATTTCCTCGCGCCTTTTTTTTTTCTCTTAAACCTTAACCTGTTTCCACTGTACTTGCACATGTTCCAAATTTTTTAATTAAATTTTTTTATTTTAATATATTCAAGGATTAATGGTTTTTCTTCTCTCTTTAACTTAACCTGATCAATCATTTGATTAATGACTAAAAAATTTCTCGCCGCTTGATTTAAATAATTTTCTTTTTTTTTTTTTATTTGATTATGCGTTGTTCACTTTTGAACGTGATTCATGATCCTCACTTCTCTCTTTCTAGCGGTTGAATGGCTTTTAAAGTGAAATGACATTGACCTGTTCAGTGTGAAACTGGCCAAAATTGCCCGGGCATTAACATGAAAGTAAGTAAGCCTATCGGCGTGTGAAAAGACGATGAAGTTGTTGTTTTGTTGTGAGTAGCCTGGGGGCCAAGTCAGGCGTATACTGGCGGATCAGATGAATGGGCGGCAGAGGCGTGGGAATTCCTGGGAAACAACTGTCTGTCTTAAGAAGGTCCAGCCAGCATCTCCCGAAAACAAGCTCCCCTCTTTCCCTCTCTCTAATAAATGAAACACACTCTATATTTGTCACATGTACGTTATCTTTCTAGAGTTAGTTATTCCAAAGGTTACTTTTTAAATAAATAATCAATTTTTCAAATTCTTTTTCCGACTCTTAGAGCCAATGTTAAAGCCTTATGGGATTCGCATGTCAATTTCGATTCAAAAAGTGGTGAAACTTTTTACACATTTAAAAATTATGAAATTTTGTATTTATTTAGGATTCTTTATTGGGTATAAAATATCCAAATATGAGATTAAAAATTTAAAAAATAACCATGCTTTATTTCAAGCAGTCAACATTTAAAATTCACCTACAGAGTCTATGGAAATTTTGACTTTTTTACTTTTTTTTTTACTTATGAAATACCGAAATGCTTACCGAAGGATAAGAGAAAGTTGTGTGCTGTGCGACCATCACACCAGATTTTTATATTATAGCACCTCAGAGTTAACTTGACTACTTTGCATTACATAAGTAAATAAAGTCAAAACTAGTGACTGTCTGTTTAATAAAGAAATTTCCTTAAATATTTTAATAAAATATACCACATCTCTTACAATATTATTAAAAGAAGTAGAAATATTTATTTTATTTTCCTTTATATTCTTTTTTTTTTTTTTTTTTTTTTTAAATAAATGATGAGATGTTGCATATTTTATAAAAAGATTCAGAACTGAAGAGGATTTCTTTATTATCAGACTAAATCACTTAACAAGCTACTTGACCATGAATGAAGAAATTCTGGTTTTCTCTCATTTAAAAAATATTCCTTTCTATTTTGTATATATCATCGCCATCATCAATTCTAGTTTATTTTTTAGCCCATAATCTCGTAGTTCAAAATTATGAAAAATTAACTAAAAAATTTCCAATTGTTATTTGATTTATATTTATTTATTTTTCTTTAACAGGGATGATTTTCAGGCAAAGATACACACCTGAAAGCCAGTTTACATCTGAAAATGAGATATTTCTTATCTCTTAAGTATTTATTTATTGAAGAGTTTTTCGTTAGCTCTCTCAATTTTCAAACCAATGATAACAGTTCTTGTAGTTTTTTCCACCCCTACTTAACTAATCTCCACGAAAGAGTTTATGGTAATCTCCAAGACTTGATAATCTTATTTGAAGTCTTTATGCATTTTTTTTTATAAAAAAAATAAATAAGTAAATAGATTTTTTAAAATTATATTAAAATTGGTAGTCTATAAATTTAAGGACAAGTGAACTACCGTGGCTTAAGATTATGTAATGAGTACTTGATCTTTACTTAAAGAGACTATTCTGAACGTTAGGGAGTATTACCAGAGACTCCTTAGTGTAGATTAGGTAAGATAAAAGGGGTTGAAATAACAACAAAAATTCATCATCTTGTTATCATTGGCTTAATTTAGATCTAGAGCTCTATTCTATAATAATGGATAGATGGAGATATCAGCCAAATTGAATGTTTTAGGTTCAATAAAACTCCCAGAATAAGACGTTTCTGCCTGCAATATTTGCCCATCTTCAATTATTGAAAAATATACACTAAATGCAAGTAACTTCACATGTGATTGAATCAGGATTTGTCAATAATAAAAATTATTTGCTTCATACAAAATTATATGGCTCCTGTGCCCAAGATCAGAGATAAAAATTTTTATAATAAATTTTATTATTGACATATCCTGGTTCAATCACATGTGCACTTGCATTATGTGTAATTTCCATTAACTGAAGATGGCCAAATAAATTCAGGCCGAAACGTCTTATTCTGGGAGTTTTATTGAACCTAGAGCATTCCAATTTGGCTAACACTTCCATTATAATCACATCACAGCCCCAACTTCAAAATCAATCTTTTCTCGCATTATTAGATATAGGGCCTAATCAAGATAAGAACTACAGAGCTATACTTAATTTCTGTATCTTTGCTCGAAAACACGAATAAATAATTACAATTCACGATATAATTGGTTATTTTTAATGAATTTTTTTAATTAAAAAACAGACTCCGATTTAATCAAAATCGAAAAAAAAATTCTTAAAAAAAAAAAGGATTTTTCAGAAATTTTAAAGAGTCGTTTTTTTTTAATAAAAATATAATTGATTAGATAATATTTAAGTAGAAATTTTAATTTATTCAAATGAAAATTGATTTCAAAGAATATTTAAGGCAAATTAATTATCATTGAATTTATGATAAAAAGGCATAAAAAACCTGATTACAAAATAATATTAAGGGTACTCTGAGAAAAAAAAAATAAATACGTATTTCTATTGCGAGAAACATTTAAAATATCTTGATTATTCAATTACACAATTAAATTTTTTTTTTATAGTTAAATTGAAAGAAAATGGAGATTGATATCAACAATTTTATTTTTATATAATTATTTTAAATCATAAAAAAGTACTAATTTTTTTTAATTACTCAAAGAAAGAAGAAATTTAAGTGTTTTTTTTTTTTTTTTTAATCTTAATTTTAATTTCATTAAATTTGATATATTTCCTACTATCAGGATCTGCGGGTTTTGGACTTGGGAATTTTTTTTTTCTATTATTCAAAAATATTAAAATTTTTTTTCTGGAATAAATACAAACCATTAGAATAATGATAGTTTCATTTTCTTCTTTTATATCACGAATTTGTTATTATCCTATCTATTTAAGTTTTGATTGAGTCAGGCATAAACTATGTGCTTCCGGCAAGGGAATCTCTAATCTAACCGAAACTTTTTTTTTCTTTTTTATTAACTTGAAAAAATTTTCGAGGATGAACTTTTGAAAAATAGTCACAGTCAATAAATAGATGCATAAATAGACGCATCGGAGGTCAGAGGTTCGGATGACCCCAAACCGAGAATTAAATTAAAATCAATCGTTTGCAATTGCTACCGCTTGCATTTTATTTCAACCAGCTAGAAAAAATTTATCATGTAGATTATTATTGAAATAAAAATAAAATTTTAAAACGAAAAGAACTAGGAGGTTGAAATTTTATATTTATGTTAGGTACCCCACCTAACATAAATATAAAATTTCAACCTCCTAGTTCTTTTCGTTTTAAAATTAGAAGTTACACGAAGCTTTTGAAAAGAATCGGCCAAAAAGTACTAGTACTTTACTTATTTACTAATGTACTTTTTCAGTGTTTTTTTTTTCTCAAAATTCACTCCAACTATTTTGATTAAAATTCATAAATCAATTATTTTTTTTAGTTGCTCTTTAAAATGTATATTCTCATTTTACCTTTTAAATCTTTTGATCCCAAGCGGTAAAAATAAGCTTTTGAACAAAATAGGCCAAAAAGTAGTTCTTTTTCAGTTTTTTTTTCGATTTTCTCAAAATTTGCTTTATCGATTTTTTGATTAAAATTCATAAATCAACTATTTTTTAGATGCTCTTTAAAAAGTATTTTCGTGGAATTCGTTAGAAGTACACTTTACTGATGTGGAAGCATTCGTAGCTCAGCGCCATTTTTGTGAATTAAGTTTGGAACTTAGGGCAAATAAATATATCTCGAGACAAAAAATCTGGTGTGACAAGCACAGTACACAACTTTCTCGAACGATAAGAGACCAGTCACACCAGATTTTTTTTTATCGATTTCATTATTTTCTTCGAAATTATTTTATTGTACATTTAACATTTGAAATTTGGTTTTAGTTCGCTACTTTCTTTCCCCCTCTCTTGACAGATAAAATTGTTTAGGGAAGTATTTTTTTAGAAAAGGTTCTTTTGTTCATTTTCTAAAGGATTAGTAGCAGCTAATTTTAGTGTTGAATTTAGAAGCCGACTTTTTTTTTTGGTCCACATTTTTCTTCTCTTAATCCTGAAGCAAGCAATTAAGCTCACCACCTCAGAAAATCGTCTTGAATTTCCAATTAAATTTTCTACCAAATAGGCCAAAAAATCGGAGAGCTAATATTGAAAATATTGCTGATTAGTTGATTGAAATAAATTTCTACATAATGATTTAGATATTTATTTGTATTTTTTTTTTTTTTATTAAAATTAAACTTCCACTTTTTGGATTTTTAATTGTGATTGATCTTTTTTAATTTTATCGATAAAAATCTACTGATTTTGGTTTTTATTTTGATAAAATAACAAACTTAATTATTATATAATACATAGATATTTTAAAGACAATTCATAGTCGAGTTAGACATTTTGCCAATAACACACATTTTTTCCAATTTTCTGTAAATTTGGTGACAACTGAAGAAATGACAACCAAAAATATTTTTGATAAAAAACACGATTTAAAATATGAATACGATTTTTTTTTTAATAATCAAAGAAATTGTTTAATTATTACTCCTGTCCCTTAGAGTGGTTTAGCTTCATAATCTCAAGTCAAAGTTATGAAATTTATTTAAATCATATCATATCCTCTTAGCAAGTAAAAAAAAAATATTCTAGTCCCCTATCAACAGTAGCAAGTCCATTTTTCTATTTAACATCTATTAATAATTTTATTTTATTTTTTATTAAGTTTATAAATTAACAAACAATAGTTGTTTCTTAATTTCGATTAGAAATTCTTTCAAAATCGTAATAATAAATATTTAATATTATTATACAAAGGACTTCGTTTTTATTCTATTTTTCATTAAATTAATAATTGACATTTAAATTTTTGTCAATATTTATTTTTTGACTAGATTAATTAAAATTTATTTAAAAGTAATGAAGAATTAAAAAAAATTTATATTCAAGTCATTTTTTATAATTAATAACTTAATTTTCTAAATTTAAATTAACATTCACGCTATATATAAAACGAATATAAATTTAAACTACATTCGTTTTAAAATCAGCATACTTTTAATTAAATTCATTTTTATTTAGAAATTTTATTATTTATTTCTTATTCATTCTTTTACTCATCAATATGACCTTAACTCGTCATTTTTTAATTTATTCATTCGATTGTTCCTCACTCTCTTTAAAAGACAATTCAACTATTAATAAATTATTAATTCCATCCAGGACATTGACGGAGCCATTGATCTTGAATTAGGAAATTTAATTGGGCAAATTAAAAAAAATCGAGACTTGGTTTGTCATTAAGCGAAGTTGATGATTCTTCTCCTCCAGATACTTACTTTTTCACTGACTGACTTCTTTCTTTTTTTACCATCCATCCCTCCTCTTGACATTCCTCAACATTTCAACAAAATATAAAAAGAGAATTTTCATTTTCATAAGTGGGTCTTAAATCAACGACCTTTTTTTTTCTATATACATATAATTTAATGCATATTCGTGCAATGTGTTCTGCCTTGGTTCTTTTAAGATTGTCGGTAACGAGGCTTGACCAACAATCCCGCTAGAGAAATACAATTTAGAAGATGAAATTAACAACGATTTTTCTGACTCCTCTCTTTTCTCTTCCCTTCGAGTCTAATAAATAAAATTTTATTTCTTGCTCTGTCTATGTGTGTGGGGTACTAAAAATAATCAACCAGATAGGTTTTCAGATCCCTCCAAATGATTGATTATACTTTTGGGAATTTATATTTTATTTATAAATCAAATATATATATTTTTTAAAAATGAATTTTAAAATTTATCATTCGTTCTCTAGGGGTTTCATGCTTTTAAGGGTACTATGCAAATTTAAAGGTGTATTTGAGAGACTTGAATTTAAACAAATAGAAATTAGTGGAGCTAATAAAATTTTATTAAATTCCCATCACTCATTTTACCTCAAATTTTAAGACCCAAATGCTCCATATATCTTTTAAAAATATTAGACATGCAAATGCAGCCTATATCTGTATATTAAATATCAAGTCTTGATTGAGGGCTCCTAAATAAATTTGAGTTCTACTAGTTTATTTTATTACTATCTTAAACAAATAAATTCTATTTGAAAAATAAGTTTTTGTGCAAACTAATCATTCCCCTTTTCATTGTGTTTGATTCCCTCCACAACTCTGCACACCTAGATTGGTTTAAATAGAAATTATTTAATTTTTTTATTACTAGTAATTTTTGAATAATTTTTTTTTCCTGTTATCATTTTTATTTGAAAAACACCTTTTATATTTTTTTATTAAATTATCTTTTCTCAAAAAAGGAAATTTTCCATCATTTCTTGAGATTTTGAATTATATTTTAATTAATTATTATTTTGCATTAATTTTTATCATCCATCACATCTATTATTTTTCATTCAGATTATTACAATGTAAATTTTCAACACAAGTTAAAAAGATAAAAACCATTCTATTTAAAATAGATGCGTCATATTTTCCCATCATGATTAAAATTTTTTTTTTTTGAAACCAATAAACAAAAGAGGTATTTTTCCATATACTTATATCGCAAATGTCATTGGAACTATCAATACTACAAGGATGCAAAGTTTCATTTTGACTGTGAAGCATGTGACAATGTTCCATGTAATAATGTATGTTATTTAGTCATACGATTTACGATTTTGATTACGCACTTGGTTTTAGCTTGGAAATACGCAGTTCGCCTGCTTGTTAGGCAAGGTGTGCGCCAGGGCGGAGTTTCTTCGCCTTGGGCGGTGCTTGTCTTCTTTGCCCCGCCCACTCGCCTCGTCTCCACCAATCAACAGCCACTAACTCTGCCACTCCTCTCCCCCACCATATCGCCAATGCCTAATCAACTTGAGATCAATCGACTAATACCCCCCACTCCTCACCCGATTTTATATCAATGCTAATTACACTTAGGTAAAAAAAAATGTTACGAATGGAGCTTCTTCAGTGCAATGTCATTGACATTCCGAGTGATCTTTGTGTTTGTCAGTTCCCGCTGCAACTAATCGATAGCGTTTGGCGGGAGTCGTGAGTAAATGCGGCGCCCGCCGCGAGAGGGCATGATGGTTGCTCCCTGCGCACACGCATGTTGTTTCCAAGCCGGGCCACTAGGGGCGCCACTACAATTTCGTACGGCATCGCACTTCCGTCTAAACACGTGCTTCCTTTTCATGGGCCAGTCATCGCATCGGGTCCGCTTTGATTGTCTCGTTTCTACAGTTTTTTTTACATTTGTGCTTCAAAACATGTTGATATATATTATGAATATCAAATTCAATCGTGATATGTTTGTTTGTGGCGTAATAAGCTACTTAGAGGGTATGAATCCCATCCGGCCAAGAGACGACTCGACGCCAATCGATAAACTCACTCTGAAAATCCTCCATTTGCCTTGTTTATCTCAGCTCTTTGGTTACATCCTATATGGCTCAGGTATTTAATCACCAAAATTATGTTAGTTTTGTGAAGGCAAGCGTTTGCTCACATATTTATACTAACATGTGTATGTTACATTTTGTGTTGCAGGAGGAAGGTCGGGAACCTGGTCATCAACACGCTGCGTTCCGTCGCCGATTCCCCCGGCGACGTCGCCCGGGTGATGGACCTCTTCTGTATGACCGCTGCTGATACTGGTGAGCACTCCCGCCAAATACTTTTTATAACTCACCCTAACTAAGAACAAAAGATTTTATTTAATAATGAATACAAAGTCTATTCTTATTATTATTCTCATGGAGTCTCGAATCAACTTTATTCGAAGCCCCTCAATCTTCGTGACTCATCTCTCTCTCTCACACCATAAAGGCCCATGTTTCTAATTTACGTATTAGCCAGTTTGCATATATAGAGTTGTTTCCACTGAAATTATGCCCCAGTAATGAAATACTCCTTGACGTCACACTCTCTGAGAATTCAAGTTCAACAGAGGGAAAGAGAAAGAGAAAAACCGGGATGGTTGGAATGGTTTATAAGAAGTGGGGGGCAAAACTGACCCTACCCTATACCCTGCACCTGTCCTTACTCATTCCGTTTAGATAGATATATACGATTGATTCATAAATAATTTCAGGTTTACAAGGTTAGACGCCAAATATAATTAACATCTGGAAGTTAATAGAGCTTTTCCTCCCGTTTTTAGATGCGCCGTAACGTGTCAAACGTAATATTACCTTGGTAATATAGTTTCGCAGAATTTCTACAATCCGTTAGTTAGAAAAGAAAAAAAAATGAATAGTAATCACCACCTCAATCTCCCCTCATTTAGTTCTAACCTATAATAGAAGACTTCCCTTTTAACATTAAAACCTTGCCCGGCTTTTTTTTCTTCTAAAGTTCCAAAGTATTTATTTAGATAGGGCTTGCTTGCACATACAATATTTTTACTAATTTTATTTGCTTTTGAACTAGTAAAAAAAAAACTATTGATACTGGTATTTATGCTTATTTACATAAATCCGTTAGCTTGATTTATTTAAATAACTGTATATTTTATTTTTATATTAGAAATTTGTTATCAAATATTATCACAAGACATTTATATATTCCTTCGCATCCTTACATGTAAGGGAATATTTTTTTTTTTAAACATTTTTATATGGAAAAAGATTAATCTTATTTATAATCTGACATGAATTATTAAAAGAAATGAAGGGTATGAATGAACCTTTTCTTATCAAAGCCGGATGCATAATTCTAGAAGATAATTAAATTATAATAAATAAATGAATATTCTATTCTCTCCTTTTAAATAATAGTCATGCGATGTATGTAAAATTTAAAAAAAAATTCTATTGATTTCAATTTTTCTTTATTATTATTTTTTTAAATAGCCTATTTATAACTAATTGTAGCTGCGAACTGATGAGGTCATTTTCTCTGTTTAAACACTAAATTTTGAAATTCTGACCATGAACTTGTTTGGTTCGCATATGTCAATTGTAATTGTTGTTCTTCTCATGCAAAAAATATCTCATGCCAAAAATATAAAACTAGTACAAATATTTAACAAGATACTTAATATATTTAGCTATTAATTTTTTTTTTTTTTTTTTTAGAAAAGAAACATTCTTTAAAGCTAAAATAAATTTCATTTGTCTCTATTTTAATGCATTCCCTATGTAAAGAAAAGGTCGTTTTTATTGTCTTTTTTTTTGAGTTTGGGCCATTTCCGCCAACCAGTTTTGTTTTATTTTTAAGTCGAGATCTTGTTACTTCCTCCATTATTTTAATCCGATATCCTCTTTCCGATAGGCAATTTAAACTCTCGTGTTATGCTATTTTTTTTTTTTTTTTGGTAGGTGCCTTATATTTTCAGTCGGATGTGACCGCATGTCTGTTTGTTTGCTTCGGATGCACTGGGATGCAGTCCTATTTATGTTGCATGTTGTTACCTTGGTCTTAAAATAAACTTCATCAGGCGCAGTTCTTGAGGCTTCTCAGACGGGAATGCATCTGGCGCCTTTGGTTAGGCAGGAGGGAGGAAACGGGAAACGATCTCTTGAAATGATCCATTCTAAAAAGAAAAAGAAAAAAAAAATGAATTTTATTTATTTATTTTTGAAGAATTCATTATTTTTCTGCTTTAAATGTTCCCTTGAAAAAAATAATTGTCCTTGAGAAAAATCCCTTTTACATTTGTTTACGTTGTTGTTGTTGTCTGAGCATATTTAATCACCTAAATTTTTTCACAACCCACAATTTAATAAATTAGTTAAATTAAGAAAGAAAAAAAAAAGATTTTTAAATTTTCTTTTAATTTCGAATCAAAAGTAGAAAATTCCCAATTTTACCATATTTTTTTTTTAAAGATACTTCTCTTAGAAAAATGATAAAAAGCTGGTTAAATTAAATAATATATTTTGTGTGATAATTTTTATTAATTTAGAAATTTAATTTTGCAGAAAAACATAGTTTTCATTATAATTTTGTTATTAAAAAAAAGTAAGACCCATTTATTTTATATTTCTTAAAAATAATATTTAAACCGAAGATAGGGAGGGGGTGAGACCTTACAATGAACAGGTAAAAAATAAAATATTGAGGAATAAAATTAGGTTGAAAATCAGGTTCTTGACCAATATATAGGCCTACAGATTTGAAAGTTCGTAATTTTTGTTTTTGTAATTTCAAATAAGTTGAAATTTTTTATTAATTATCTTTTCTCAGAAAATTACAAATAGGTTATTCCGCGATATAAAAAAATCGATTGTGCTTTTTCCCATTTATAATGATTTTTCGAAATATACTTGGACTTCTAGCTTCACTAATTCAATGTCATTACGATTTTTGAAAAATAAAAAATACTTTTTGAAAAATATATTTAAATTGTATTGGCTACCAATCAATTTAAATAAATAGGGTAAATAAATAGGGATGGGGGTCTAAATGATCATAGATGCCAAAAAAGACCTTAAATAAAAAAAAAATATCTTTATTTTAAATAATTTGGCAAAAAAAAATGTAGATGATCTATTATTTTCTCTTTTTTTTCTTCTACATCTATGACCATTTTAATCTTGAGCGCAGGTTGCCATTCACATGCAAAAAAAATATTTTTCAGAAATTCGATATCTGTTTTCAACTCATCAAAAAACTTGGAAAATAATATGAATCATTTTTTATTATAAAAAAATATTTAACCCAGATATGATTATTCATTATTATTATTATTATTTCACTAGTAGGGCCCCCCCCCCCCCCTTAGAAATTTATTTATTTTCATTATTATAAAAAAAGATTTTATAAATATAATAACATATAATTTTTTAATGCATTCCAAATGTCGCAATTCTAAAGTTGAAATTATTCCTTGGTATCGTATCCCTTTAAGTTTTCCAACCTTTTTAAGTTCACGGCACCTTTGGGAATTACATTAAACACTGGGGGCTACCGGTAAATTTATTGAAATAAGTAACGTACACCATAACATAATATAGTAAACTTTACTACAGTCACTGAGTAAAAATACATCAATAGTTTTGTTAGCTTAGATAGAGGGTAATTTTTTTTTGTGTACCTCAATATCTCGCGGCACCCTGAGGTGCCGGGGCACCCTGATTGGGAATCACGGCTTTAAAGTTTCTAAATTTCTGAATAGGTGTATTAAACAAAGAATTTTTAGTGTTTTTTTCATACTCATACCAATTCAATTTCCCTAAATTAACATGTCAGAAATGTCAAACCTTTAAATTTTGCTCCTTGGGCCATAGCACTGATGTATAGGATCCTCCTCTTATGCTAGGGGTCTAAATAATATCCCGTGGGCTAATTAGGATAGAATAAAACATGCGCCTTGAATTCTAATTCTAAATAAAGATCGATTAATTTGTTTCATCTGTCAAAGTTCCTCAACATACATCTGTGATTATTCGAGGCCAGATCATCTTCGTTTCCAAAAAATATTTTAGTTGTTCTCTTTACTAAAGAACCTCACTTTTTTTAACCTCTCGTGTTTAAAAAAAAAAAAATTCATTTTCAATGATAATGATTTAAAAATGCCCCAATATTTTTTTTTCTACCTTGATAGGCAGAAAAGCAAACCATCTGATGGTTTCGGCTGCATCAGGGATATCTGAGTCCAATCAACAGTATCCCTACCGTCCAAATTAAATTTCTACGACCTTTAGGGAAACACTTACTTTAGATAATGCTAATAGAATTCTCAAGTTAACCCGTTGCTTGAAACGATTTGCATCTTTTTGTTTCGATGAAGTGCTAATCCCAGATACAACACCATCATCGTCATCATCATCAACAACAACGTAAAAGCGAAGATAGTCCTCACTAGTAGAGTCGGGAGGGGAGGGCACAGTCAGGAAGTGGCGAAGGCGCGGTTCAGTTGGCAGCGTGGTTCATTCATCGGCTCTCTCTCTCTCTTCTTGGAAAGAGAGAGAGAGGGGGAGGCAAGTGAAAGAGGGTGGGGCGCAATCGATCGGTACATTCGCCTCTCGCGTCTTTAGTCTTGCCCCCTCCCCCTCCCTCCCACCCACCCCTTTCTTCCCTCGCGTTCGCACGCGACACCACCCTCCCCTCTCCAATCCTACCTACCACCCACCCTCACGTCACTCGGTTCTCTCTCTTGCTTCTCTCTCGCACATGGCGCCCACGTGGCCGCTTCCGCTTTGTACTCTCTCTAGGCTTTTTTTTTTCTCTACCTTTTCAATCATATTAGATTTTCTACATGAATCTTTTTTTTAAGCATTGATAAAAAAATTTTCTTCTTCCTTTTTTAATTTTTTTATTTAGACAAAGTTCGGTCATCCTGTCTAATCCCCCTACGTTAGCTCCTAATTATAACAAAAAATGTTTTTTTTTTTTAAATATAATCAAATTAATGTAATAAATGATGAGAAAAGTTTTTCATTCAAAATATTTATCACCCCAGGTAGTATAAAAAAAAAAAAAATCGTTTAATTTTTTTCTTGAAATAAAACTTATCAATAATAATTATTTATCGATTTCACATTTCTTAAAATTTATACATTTTCCACATATGATTGTTTCTAAAAAAAAAAAAAAATGATACTTTTTTTTTTTAATCAACTTTCTCAAAATTTCAAATAATAACTCGAAACAGATCTATAATTTCTCTTGAAAAATATGACGTCTATTACACATATCAATAAATATTCTCGCTTAAAATTGACCATTTAAAATTATTTCTTTTTCTTATAAATAAATACGAGCGAAAAATTCATATTAAAAATGATTTAAGATAGAAAACTTTCCCTCTTTCTTTTTATGAGCTATTATTTAATAAACTTTTAAATTGTTTTGAAAGTGATTCATTTTTATTTTATTTCCTTTCTTCGCTATCAAGATCAAGTAGGAGCCCATATCCCATCACCTCTCTGATGTTTATGTCATAACAACTAGCCAGCCACTTTGGTTGCTTTGTCAAAATGTCATCACACACTTGAGTTTGTTTTTAAGACAGTCAGAACATGATATCATCATCAGGGGGCTCCATTCGCCCAATGCTCATCATTGTCAATTGTTATTTCCTCTTCACAGCTCTTTATTCAATCGCTCTTAAAAAAAAAGAAATAACTTTCGTGTTTTTAAGTCGAACAAATTTTATATGATCCTAATTAGAACATTGATAAATTATTTTAGTTGTTATTAATTAGATTATATTCTCATCTTGTTGGTTTCTCTGGAAGATGCTTAGATATTTATATAAAAAGTCACCCCTCTGAAAGGTTCATCTGATTTCAGAGCAAATACCAAAAAAATCTCATTTCCTTTGGTCTATCTGTGTCCATTCGTCTTTCCTGAAAAAATATTGATCCGATTCTAATCAAATTTTTAACATTGATTAAGTAGTTGATGGAAAAAATAATTTATCACCATACTCTGAATTAAGTTTTCCATAAGACAGTCACTTTTTTAGTGTCAAAATGTCACAACTTGCAAATAAGAAATTCGAAAATTTTATAAATTAATTAAATTAAACTAAAATTAAATTAAATAAACTAAATTGTTGATGAGTAGAAAAGAGAAGTAGCTAGTATTTTTTTCATTTATTAAGTTGATGTTTTGGTCTTAGTCAAGACCATCTTCAGAGCTTAAGGCTTCAAGACAGAAACGTCAGCTTAATGGGTCTTAATAAATGAAATAAATACCTGCTACTTTTCTTTTCTTCTTTCTACTAATCAACAAATTTGATCCAGCTATAAATCCACTTAAACTAAATTTTTATTTACTGAAATTATTTAATTATTTACTCATATATATATTTTATTCTGCAAGAGCAATGTTTCCCAAAGTGGACCCCCTGGGCCATTCGATTGTTAAGGGTGGCTTTTATATATTTAGAAAATTTACTTTTTATCTTGATTGCTCAATAATTTCCTAGTGATTTCTCCTAAAACTATCAAACGTTAACATTTCTATTTTTGAATATTAAAAATTCTGGATATGTTAGGGTTATAAGAATTTTAGAAAGACTTAGGTGGGGGCAAAGCACAAAAAAAATGGGAAACCCTATGTTAGAGTCTCAATAATTTTTATTTATTAATATTTATTAATTCAGATACTTGGAAAAAATTATTCCTGCCGGAGATCAAATTCAGATCACTCAGTTTATACTTAGGCATGCATAAGTACACTTTTTATACACTGTGGTATAATAGTACAAATTGACTGAAATGGTTTCGATCCCCGGCTATATTTTTTAAGCGTCTGAGTTAATAAATATAAATTATATGTATTTGGTGCTTATTTCTTTTTTTAAAAAAATTTGTAATATTAATAAATTAATAGATGTATTGTAGAAACAATCAATATTTTCTTCTTTAGTGATTTGTATTTGTGATTTCATACAAAATCAAAACTTTAGACATGGATAAATTTAAAGAAATAAAACCTGCTTGGCTCTTGAACTGGGCTTAAAATGTTAAAATTTCTCTTTTTTCCTGTGTTTATATCTGAATGTTTAAATAATTTTAATAAGTAGCATATAAACTGGGAATATTAAAGAATTCTCCCCCTCTTTGCGTATTCTTTGAAGGGATTCAATAGTTAAGTACCTTAAAAACCTGCTAAGTTGATATTCTATTCCTTTTGCATCTCTTGGTTCTTGAATTCTTCAATTATTTTTAATCTCGAAAAGTAATAAATATTTAATTGATATTTTTTTACTTTTAAAAAAAAATTTTTCCTTGCTGATTCATTTGATTAAATCAAATATATTCGTATGAATTATTCATTTCGATTTTATTTATTCAATAAATATTTTTCTCGAATAATATGTTTAATCCACGGAAGTGCCAAGGATATTTAATTTTTTAAAAGATCATGTGTAAAATTTTTATATGATGAGTTACTTGCTTAGCCTTGGGAGGTGTATAATACTTTTATTTACTTGATGCAATTATGCCTTTAAATAAAATTGTGAAGATATATAAAAAAAAACTAATTATTAAAAATACTTGACTTCATAAATTTTAAATTTTATTTTGAAATACTAGGGTATATGCAAAAGTGATTAGTTACCTAAGCATAATATTTTTCTTTAATATAATGATTTAGTTTAATAAACAACCTCTTAAAGGTGTGTCTAGTTTCTTTTACTTTTAACACCGTATTTGAATTGGAAATTAACCAGCGCCTGATTTTGGTAATATTTTGAAATTGAGGCAGACTTTCTTGGTTCTCGTGATTGAAAACAACTCTGAATTCAGCTTATTCATGGCTTTTATTTTTTTTTAATGTTTCGTCCACTCATTCCGTTTCCGTCATCAGAAAAATAACATTTACAAAATGCCAACTCTTACATGACAAGTCTAATTTTAATAACAAATGTATCAATAGAAAATCGATTTTCGATAAAAATATTTATTAATTGATGAGGAGGGATTGCAGGCAAGGATGAAATTAATTTTATTTTACTATTCGCTCATCGCTCCTTTATAAGGACGAATAAATTTTCAAATTATATATTTAGATGACAAGTCAAATTTAGATTCGAAACAAAGGACATTACCTTATAAATATTGTTTTTTTTTTCATAGCATCTTTTATTCACCGTTTTTCATAATTATTTAAGAGAAGATTGTAGAAATTTTTCAACATTTTATTTTATTTTTTTGCGAGAGAGGGTGTTGTCCTTAGCGAGACCTAAGCTAACAGCCAGAGGGGCCACATGGCTGCGACCGGAAGTGCGCCCGCCGCCTAGGTCTATGTGTGCGTGAGCCGCTTCCGTCCACCTCGCGTGCCCGCACGTGCGCAGGAAGTCAAAAATAAGCCCCCCTCCTCCCCCCTCTCATATATATATATATATACTTACACACATACCCTGTAGATTACGGACCCAGCCGGGGATCATCTTACTTGATTTCATAAAATTACATATCCATAATACTATGCCAAATTTTCTCTTTAACTATTAAAAAAAAATTGTTGCTAGATTATTTGATTATTCTAATTCTCATTTAATTTGTATTTCATTTTAAAATAGGCACCGTTTTTCTATTCGTTTAACAAATTAATTTTTTTTAATTACTGGAAGATAGGCAACCCAATTGACGAATTTTTTCCATCAATTCTCTTTATCTAACCACCTGTAGAATCTTATTTTTAAAGTAGTTCTTCAAAAATATTTCTAAAGTTGTACCCTTATTTTGATTTTGGCGTTAACGTCATGCTTGGTCAAATCAATCAGAAAGATTGATAGACACCGGCTCTATGCCGGATTACCCGAAACATTTAATATGATGCAAAATTTAAAATTTATCTCTTGAAAAAATCTGTAATGACACTTTGTTTTCTTAAATTACCCCTTTTTTGCTGCAATATCCCGAAGAAGTGGCTTTTCAACACGCCGAATAAGCCAGTATGCCGGAGTATCGAAGTCCGGATTATCAAGACTCTATATTTTTTTTTTAAACACTCACACTTTTTTTTCCCACTCACGCTCACATTCACACACCCAAACATACAGTCTTTTCGGCATTTAAGACTTTAATCGATACCCATTATTTGTAAATATATCCAGGGGTCCAGACATTCTTATTTAAGCCATTTGATATCCAAATGACTTAAATAAAAACCTCGGATTGCCTGGGATCCGAACCCGCGACCCTAGGTATAGAAGGCCACTATACCAAGCTCGAGGGCTTCTACTGCATATGATTTTAATATTGTTTAGTAAAAATATCTAGTACACGTTTAGGCCTTCTGGCATGGAGGGGGATTAGAAAAGATAAACAATTTTTTTACTCCCCTCCCCCTAAGCAAAATCTGAAATGACCTCTCTAATATTTCCCCTTAATGAATAACACAACAAGCATTAAAGAAATTAATTAAAAAGAAAAATATATAAAAAAAAAAAATATTTAAAATAACGTCATGAATTATTACAATTTAATTATTTATACTATCACGCGTTGTTATCATTTCATGTTTACAAGTTTAATGGAATTTCGTTTTTCATTCATTTGAATGGAAAACCGATAATTAAAGAATCGTCGTACTGATTGTCACTTATAGAGAACTAAATTTATTTAAATTTTTTCTTAAATCTGATTTATCAAAAAATTAATTAATGTTTTTTTTTTTTTTTTTTTTTTTTTTTGGAAATCGTTAACTGATTACTCTCATTAGGAGAAATTGCTCTCATAGGTGGCGAAAAGACCATTATGGACTGATTTTCTTTCTTTCTTCTTTTATTATTAGTTCAATCAGAGTACTTGGAAAATCCATCTGTCGTTTTTTTTTCTTATATCTACTCTCAACTCACTAACGTTTAATATAAATCATGTCAATAATAATGACGTCATTTTCAATAAGTAGAATAAAAATACCTCACCTATTAATACTCATTTAATGATTCATTAAAATAAAATGACTTCTAAATAATCGTGACGAAATTCGTTAACAAGACCTTAAAGAGAACTCCCTTTTTTTTAAAGGAAAAATTCTTAAAGTAAAATAAATTGACAAGTCCAGAACAAGTTTTCTGATTGGTTAGAACACGATCTTAACCCCTTATCTTAGCATTAAATGGTTAACAGCTTGATTAAATAAAAAATATAAACAAACTGTAGAGATGGAAAAGGGGCTCAAAAATTCGATTTTCGATTTTGAAATCGACTTGATATTTTTCGATTCTTGGAATCGATTAATCATTTCTGAAAGTCGACTTTTCATCTTTCAAGTCGACTTATTAAAAAAACTCTATTACTCGTCCTTAGGAGATATCCAGTAAATATTATTATTTATTATAATATAATATAATTATTAAGTATTTAAATACAAGATACACAAATATTGTTTTCAATCAAGTGAAAATCGATTCTAATCGACTTGAAAAGATGCTAAAAATTCGATTATTTTCAATAAAAGATAGATTCTTGACTAAAGTTAGAGTCGACTTTTCCATCCTTAATATACTGTATGAATTTTTAAGTTTATATTCAGGCGGAATAAATGAATTTGAAATAAAATTTTTTTAATTAATTTATTTCCTAGGAAATTCAACCTTGACGACTACTAGTTTGAGTCTCAGTTTCGGTCACCATCATCAGGCCTAAAATCAACATACATATTTTTTAAAATCTTGTGTTATATATGGTAAACTTATTAAATGTGTTTGAATTTGCGCAAATCATTCGTCAAATCCTGAGAATAAAAAATGTTTATTTCAAATACATTCATTCCAGCTGAATATAGGCCTATTACTTCAAAATTCATACAGTACAAAGGAAATTTGAATTTCACAAATTTCAAATGTTTAAAGGCTTCTTTTCTCCTTTTACTACCTCAGAAACCTTACCTCTTTTTTGAAACAATACCCTTAAAAAGGGAGAGTACAATAAATAAATTCCTACATTTACACAAAAAAAAAACTCATGAATTATTTCATTTCTACTTAATAATTTTCCCGGAAGAAATCTATAATTTAAAAGTTTACTGGAGTGTTTCATTATAAAATATTTACCTTTTTGATAAATTCCCTTTAACAGATGACTTTTGACCTTTCTTTTGTTCGCATGTTTGATGGAACCTCATTGAAAGAGGCAAAAAAAAAAAAAGTTAAAGAATTGATTGTTTCTCTTTATTTGAATAAATTGTTTAGTGAAGAAGACCGAAATCTCACTTCCACCACCCCCGGTACTTGTAAGAGGCTTTCAGAGGATCGCCTCGATGGGCAAATAGGGCTGATGGGGTGAGGTCAAAGGGCGTGGATGGCCCAGATGAACGATGTTCATGTTGATGTGTATATGTGGATGTTGATGTTACTCTACTACATCCCCTCCCCTCTCCATGTGGAGAAAGAGAGTGCGTCGTCCTATCTTATCTATCGATTATCGATACACACGGCCTCTGTCGAATGTCACAAGGCGCTTTTGAGAGTCTTGCTCAAAAGGGCGGGTGACGGGGTGAGTAAAGAGTGCCAATCGAAACGAGTTTGAAAGAAATTCATCTTGAAATAAAAACATATTTACACTCGGAAATATTATCGCTAATATCCTAGGAAAAGACAGTTGAGACATTAAATCTCTCTCTATTGTTTATTATTTGACAGCGAATAAGAGAAGGACTTGATAACAGATTAAAAAAGAATGTTCTATCTTATGTTAAAATAACATTTTATTAGTTTAAACCAGTGGTCGGCAAGTAGAGAGCCATTTTTTCCCTTGAATAATTATAAAAACATCTTACCAAATATTAGAAAAATTAAAATATATTATTATTAGAGGAATTTTTAGTTAGAGTCCACATTTTTGTATTAATTATTTATTAAAAATATGTAAATACTATACAACATTTCGACTGATTATTCTGCAGCCGTTATCAAGTACTGTGCACAGTTTTTAATAAATAATTAATACGAAAAAAAAAAAACCGAAACCGAATATTCCGCCTCAACCTTAGTTTCGGCCGAAACCGAAACTTGTATTTCCTATAAAAAAATTTATATTTTACCTTTTTTTTTTTTTGAAATTTTTTCCCCCTCCTTGAAAATCATTTTACCTTTTTTTTAGGGAGACAAAATTTTTTTCTCCTTCAAATGCAAATCATTTGACTCTTTTTTTTGCATGCGAGTCTCATCCCATCTTTTCAGACTCAAGTTTCGGCCGGCCGAAAGGTTCGGCTACTTTTTGGCCGAAACCATGATTTTCGGCCGAAACCGAATATTCGGTCGGTTCCTAATAAACACATTAAAATATATGTTCAATAAATATATATTTTAGACAGCCTGAAGAGTCACTCAATTTGGTTAAAAGAGCTTCGGGTTGCCGACCCCTGGTTTAAACGAGGATAATTATACAATTTCTCTGGAGTAACTATATAAGTATAAACTCTTGAAATTATTTGATCTTCTCAGAAAATAGAACTGATTTATTATAATTTAATAAAATAACTATTTTATTTATTCAATAGGAAATTATTTTTAGTCTGATAATTTTGGAGAATTATATATTTTCTGCCCATATGAGGCATGAATCTCCTAGGAGCAATTTTTAAATTAAATAATAAGTCTCGCTTCTTGCCCCAAGGCTCAGAGATTCGTTTGAATTATATATTTGAATACTCAGTTATTTTTCTCTCCTTATAATATATAAAATTTCATCAATTCGATTCGAATTTTGATGACTCACTTATCCCCTGAATCCAAATTTTTCGAATTTCTTGTGGGGGGGTGGGGTGTGGTGGTGTGTCACTTTTAATGAAGGAATTGAGCTATGAGGCGGAAATTTTATATAAGTAAACACCCCCCGGGACCGGAAAAATAACTTTTAATCAAAATCGCCAAAGAGTACTATACTTTACTGATGTATTTTCATTTTTTTCGATTTTCTCAAAATTCGCTCTAACGATTTTGATTAAAATTCAAAATCAATTATTTTTTAGATGCTCTTTCAAATTATATTTGTTTTCCCTCAAAATTGTTTGACACTTTACTCTTGCACTCCATAGAAAGATAAGAATGTCATGGTACAAAATATAAATATTTTCCCATACTTATAAATTTTACATCTGAATTCAAATATTCCCTACTCCGGGACTAAATACATGTCGACACAAAATCTGTGACAACATACACAACTTTCGATTACGAAGTAAGAGAAGTTGTGTTGTGGACAGTTGCCATGGTAACAAAATATAAATATTTTCCCATACTTATAAATTTTACATCTGAATTCAATATTCCCTACTCGGACTAAATACATGTCGACACAAAATCTACAACATACACAACTTTCGATTACGAAAGATTCCCAGATTTTTTTCTAAATTAACTGATCATGAGGTCTAAATACCCTAAAAAAAAAAATTTTAATAAATAGGCCTAAATTAAAAAAAAAAAAAACCCGTTCAGTGGATTGCTTCCCGCCCTTAACGAAAATTTTTTATACCAGTAGAAATATAATAGATTAATATGAATAAAATGTAAAAAAACTCCACTAATTAAGTCAACTTATTAGGCACTACTTACTACTACTAAAGTAACCAAAAAATATTCATACAATTAATTCCGGTATTCAAATATTTACCTAAAAAATATTAACTCAAAGTATTTTATATAAAAAAAAACCTTCAAGAAATTCTTCTTATAATAAAATAAACGTTATCTTTATTTGTAATCTAATGATTTTTTTTTATTCCAATAATTTATTTATCACGCGGCTTACTCATCACAGCACAGCGATATAGAAGGCCGGGGGGGGGGGGGGAGTCGACTTTTATTCATAAAATTTCTCATATCTTTATTCTCTCGCGTGATGGAGCGTTAAATATGAGCATGTTTCTTTTTTTTTTTTTATAAGTGTATGTGTGTGTTACTTTATCATGAATCATTCATACTTATTCTGGAATTGTTACGTTGACCTGTGACCCCGGAGCTGGCAACTTGGCGCGTGTTATTTTACTCACAAACCCACCGAGTTGCATTCATATTACTTTCCAGTTGATTTTTTTCTACAACGAAATTTCTCTATTTATTTGGTTTATCATAAATTCGCAATTTCGCAATAAATTTTTTTTTTTTTTATTTAATAAATAAATAAATAAAAAAATATAATTCATAACCATGCAAATTACTGCTTTACACGACTTTCTCTCCTTTATTATCGTAAATTTTAAGAATAAATGTCGATGTAATCATTTTAATTATTCAACTCGTGACTCAGGTCGTTGTCTTATTCTTTATTTTAATAAAGAAAAATAATATTAAATCTTAGAGTGGGTGAAATTATTTTTTAAATGTTAGAATGTTTGTTTCTCAATCTGTACCATTTTTGGGTGATGACGGTGGGGGATTAGAGTATATTATCCAAAAGAAGAATAAAAATCTTTCAAATCTAGAAAAAATTTTTAATGAAAATTATTTTCAAACTCCCATATTTGATTTTAATTTTTGATTTTATTTATTTTTGACTACTGGACATTAAATTAAGCTAGTTCAGTAAAAATATAATAAGTAAAATAGTTATTAATAATATAAAACACATTTTACATAACAATAAAAAAATTTTAATGTTTGAAATCTCAGCCATCCCTTTCTACTTTTTTTTAAAGTGACTTATTATTTTAATAAAGAAAATAATATTAAACCGTTAGGCTGGGCGCACACGGTCGATTTTTAGTCGAGCGATAGTTTAGTCGATGTACTAAAAATGCATAAGTTCAATGAAGGTGGGCACACGACAACTGCAGATCAACTCGATTTTTTAATGCATTAATGTCCATCGACTAAATTATCGCTCGACTAAAAATCGACCGTGTGCGGCCAGCCGAAATCGGCATCTTGGGCATTACAGACTTTAAACGATATTTAAATTAATTAACAATATATTTTAGGGAGTCCATTTGATACCCAAATGATTTAAATAAATTCATCAGACTGCCAGGGGTCCGAACCCCCTTTTAGAATATCAATAGCGACAACATCTCGGCCACGGAGTTCCTTTCTACTTAATAAAAATAAAATAAAAATTACAAAAATATTTACATATTAACAATTCACATAACGCGCATTTCAAGGTACGATACAAGGACGTCCCACACCCATAACTCTAAATGGCCTAAAAGGGTAGAAAAAATAAATATATAAAAAAAATTTTTTTTTTCTTAAATATGAAGCTTCCTCAGCTAATTCAAGGAAGCAACCCCTGATGATCCCAATTTAAAAAATTTATATAGACTACCATAGGTTGTGAAACATTCATTTATTAAAAATTTTAAATGCGTCATATAAAAAACAATTTTTTTTTTAAACCACAAAATTTTAGGAATCGATATTTTCTTGAATGAATAATTTATATTTCATTTTTTCATTTAAATTTTATAATAGTCTTATTTATTTTAGATTGTTCTTTAGAAGTTAATGAACTTTTCTATCAACATTACCTTTTTTCTATTTAATATTGTTTTTTTTTTTTTTTTTTTTTTTTTAGTCATTACATCCGCCAACGGAATATCTTTATATAAATATTTAGTTTGACTCCCTCTGACCTTTTTTTTCCTCTCCTTATCGATAGGTCTATCTTCATTTGAGTCAATGATTGGATTAACCTTCGAGCTGGAAGACATTTCCGTTGCCGGTCCCCCCTAAAAAAAGGAGTAGGAATTGATTTGCTTTCATCCCTGGCCATTTCACGCTCTGCATTGTAGCAGGCAACAAGTAGTAGCTTTTGTTAAAGGCATTTGTCCAACTACATATCAAAGCTTGAAATGTCAGCAGCCATTCAAAAAAAGCTTTCTTTCAATTCCAACTCACAATTCTAATTGGTCTTAAAGTAAAAACTTTCTTATTCGAACACACGTAACATCGATAAATTGTGAAACCACAAATGATATTTAAATTAAAATTGAATATTTAAACATCATTTAATCATAATAAATTTAAAACCAGTGTTTTTTTTTAATTTTTTTATCTCAATTTATAATATTCTACTAATTCATCATTATCTATTTATAAAATAAGCTATTAGATAAATAACTTTTTTTTTGTTTTTTCGGCATCTTAGGCCATATAGACTTTAACGATATTCATTATTTAAATATGATATTTATATTGGGATCCAGGCATACATAAATAACATTTTAAAAAGCACGTAATTTTTCCCCTCTCAAAAAATAAATTTTTCTCAGGAGAGATCAGAATAAATGGAAGTTTTAGCTCCATATCTTCTAATCTAATCTCGATAAACTATTCACAGACATAAAAATCTTTATTCTATTAAATTTTTCATCATATAGGCCTCTACAACTAAAATTCTGGGAAGATATGCTCTCTCATTTAAAACAGCGGTCCACAACCTTTTTTTTTTATTCCTCTTGTTACTTGATAGGTATAGATCGTTATTCCACTCCCCCCCCCCCCCCAAACACACACAATATGAGATCCGGTAAAACAAAATTAATTTATAATATGGATACTTCTATTTTAGCGTTATACCTACTAAACCAGAGGTGTCTAAACCGTGGGCCAAACCCTGTCAGATAATTTTATCCGGGAAATTTTTGATTTTTAAAAATTGAAAGAAAAAATTATAAATAATAAAAAAAGGCCTTTTATTAAAAATAATATACATAAAATTTTACTTTTACAGTCGTATAGATACCAAGAACTGATCTTGACATAAATTCTAAGGAAATTCGTTTCCTTCAAAATTTATTTGACTGCAAATTTTACCGAAATTCCAAGTCATTTTAATTGGAAATTATTGATCTTCAAGCTAACAGAGTTTCCAAATTTAAAACAATTTGCTTGTAAATTTATTTCCATATATGGGACTACCTATTTGTCCGAATAAACATTTTCCAAGAAGAAGTATATGAAATCAAAGTACAGGGCAAATTTATCAATAAATAAGAAAAAATAAATAAATTCGAAGTTAAAAAAAAAAACCGTGTGTTCATACAATAAACTAGATAAGCGAAACTTTTATAGTCAAGATAGAAAAGAAAATTGGTCAAATTTGTTCAAATAATTTTCATATTGTAGATTTTTTGTATTCATTATCTACTTTTCTAGGAAATTTAATTTTTGTCACGATATCACCTCATAATTGAATTTCTTGAGAAAAATTGAGAATGGATAGATTTTACAATACGTTGGTCTCCTATTGGGCTCTTTGAAGTATTGCAATTGAGAGTTGTTGTTGTTTATATTTACTGATTCTTGAACGTGATATAGAGTATTTTTTTGACCTAATCTAATAAATTAAAAATTTATTATTTTTTCCTTCAACTTTATTCAGAACGATATTATGCAATATTTATTTTCGTTTTAATAGATTTAAAGTGTTTGTTTACGGAAGGAAACTGTTATTTTAAAAAAATTTTTACATACGTGTTTAGATAAAACTTGTGTAATGATATATAGATAAATAAAATTTTAGTTTTAAGTGAGTTAATTTGCATAATCAGCAAGGTCTAACTAACTGCACATGCAGATACGTATGTTGTTTTGACTTTGAGTACAAAACAGCCTTGGAGTCTGATTAATATTTCGGAAACGCTTTCCAAATGATAAGAAATCGAATAAATATCGTATTTCTAATATGCATAATTTATCTATCGTTGTTTTTTTTTTTTAATTTATTTGAGCTTGATTTGTTTTAATTAAGAAATTGGGAATGAATAAATAATGGGGAAAAAAATAGGATAGAGGAAATTAGTAAATAGCCATTTTTTTTTTTATATTTAATAGTTTATTATTCTTTAATAACCGTATTCATAGTCGTTCCTTGAGGAAGATGGAGTCCTTATTCCTATATATTTATACAGTAATAAGGATTCCTACTTCCTCAAGGAACGACTATGAATACGGATATAAATATTGGCTAAAAAGGCTAATTAAAACAAATCAAGCCAGTTCCCACTTTACATTTAGTTTACAAATAAATATTTCTTGCCTCAAATAGCTATTCTGTAAACAAAAACTTTAAAGCCAAAACGTTAACATTTAGTAAATAGTGTTAAAAATTAATGTCATGTCTAGGGGATGCCTTTAATATTTTAACGAAAATAAAGATGGCGTCCTTAACCTAAAAAAAAGTAAGGTTATGATTTTGAAATCTTTGAAATAAAAGCAACATGTTAAAGTCGCTGTTAAAACTTTGTTTAGAGAATAGCATTTTTAACGCTGATTGTTTTTACATTACTTTTTAACACCCATTTGTTGATTTTAAATTTTAACGCCCGTTTTTAGAGAATAGACCTGATCGGCCCCCATATTTGCAAATAAAAATTTAGTAGTATTAGAATGACATTGTTAAGAGAATTAACTTGCCTCAAGTACTTAATTATATATTTTTTTCATCCTTTACTTTTTTTTTGTATTTGTTTGATTTTGCCTATAAATGTTTTTTGTTTAAAATAACATGCCACTTGTATTGTCTTTTGTTATTAATGGTAAAATCAAATTCCAATTGAATAGCACACGGCCATGTGGATGGTTGGACAGTGGAGGGGTGATTTCAATTTTCGCATCGGCTTCCCACCCCCACCTTATTCCCTCCAGGATCATCAGCAGCCCACGTGACTAGTGACGTCACTCCCTATAAACCTCACCTCAGCTTTCTATACAGGTCTTATATTATCGGAAAATATTTCTGGATTAATTTTTTTTAAAGCATTTTACTGAGGTGGGTTTTCGGTTCCTCTACCACATAATGGGATAGATGTTTTTTTTTTTTTTTATTTGATGAATTTGAACTTTATTTAATATTACTTTGATTGCAGTAGAATTCAAACTTTTTGTAAATTTTTATTTGATTATCCGGACGATCAGTGATTGTGAGGAGTTGAAGGATAGAGAAAATGCATAATTTATTCTTTATAATTGTCCAATAAAAATTAAATAGAAAAATAAATTAAATATAAAAGGTTAACAAACTATCCTCTAACCATCAGGCAATTTCCGTATTTCTATATTTTTATTTAAAATGCAATTTTATAAATATTAATCAGGGAAATTTTGTATTTTTATTCAAGTTAGAATGTTTCCCTTCAATTCATTTTATATGCTTATAATGAAGTGAAGAACACGAATAAGCTTGAAGTGGATTAATTAATTTCCAATGCTCTATATTTTTTATTTAAATTAAAATATTTTATTATTATCACCTCGGTGATTTGTTGTGATAATAAAGGAGCACCTGAGGTGACGGGGTTCACATCGCATGTATATCATCTATGGTAGGGCTAGGCTAGGCACTGAGAGGCACTTTTGCTCCAGTATTGATCTCGGTCTCTCTCTCTTTCTCTCTCGCCTCCTCCGCTCGCCGCTTTCCCACGCTCGCATCTCTCGCATGCTTTTGGCTCCCACACATCTATACACACACACACATTTGCTCTCTCTCTCTCCTCGCTTCCTTAATTTTATTTTTATTTCTCTTCAATATACATTATCAAAAGCATCTTCTATATTTGGACACTTTTTTTTTTTATTTATAAAATACAAGATTAGATTTAAATTTAATTTTTCTTTAAATCTATTAAAGTAAATTTTGAGGGAGAATTTTTTTTTTTTCACCTGAAATCGAAAGTACCAAATCTCGGCAACCTATGAGATATATTCATTTATTTATTGAATATTAGTAAACTCAGCCATTCATGGGCGTATCCAGATCAAAACGGTAGAGGGGGGAGGGGGTAACTCATTCATTCATTTTATTATTTTATAAAATGTCATCTAACTGGAGATGGGGATGGCAGTTTTTAATCTTCTCACAGATGGCGTGAATTTTTCAGTTTTTATTTATATTTTATTTTTATTTCAAGTTTGGAAGTGGGGCAACCCCCCTCCCTCCTCTTGCCTCTTCCTGGATACGCCCATGCAGCCATTAATTCTCTTAATTTATAATTATTATCTAAATCAATTCGTTATTTATTTATTGTAGTTTCTATAAAAATAGGCCTTTAACACTGTATTAATGTTTTGATTTTTCTTTATAAACAAAAAAAAAAAATTTTTTTAAATTTTTAAAGCACCAAAAACATCGATGCATGAAATAGATATAAATATAAGAATTGGATTGGTTGTTGTTTGTGGTAGTGGTAATGGTATTTCTGTCTGTGTATGTGCAAGTGGCCCGGGTTGCTGGTTACATGGCAACTCTGTGAGTTGGGAGAGTGGGGTCTTGCCCTCCGAGCCGTACTATACTTTCACTGGCGTCGCCGTACTACGTCTACGAGGCGCGCGCTCTCCCCTCCGCGCCTCCAATCAATGAATCCACAAGTAGATGCAACCCAGTGCAGAATGCCCCCCGCCCGCGCCCAGCGGAAGCCGACGATCCCGTCCTGCTACTCTCGCCCCTCCTTTCTACTTTCTCCCTCACTCCTCCGCACTTGCCTCGTAGACTGTCTCTTTCACGCGCGCGCGCTCACTGTCCTCATTGCTGCCGCTTTTTTCTCTTTTTTTTTTTTTTTTTTTTTTTCATTAATGAACGTTAAATGTAAACAGCCTTTGATACTCTAGCCCCCACCCAAGCCGCATGCATGCAATTATTTTTATCTTACTTTTTCCTACGAGAATCTTGATAAAAAACAATAATAAAAAAATCTCAATAACTATTCTTAGATTTTAGATTTTATTCATCTTTATTCAAATTAAAAAAATAAATATTATTTACCTACACTATTAAAAATTTCCAAGGGATTTTCAAGGGAGCTACTTAAATTTGATTCATATATATTTTTTTTTTTTTTACTTAATAAACTAGTTTATGAATTTGATTTCACAAACTGGGCATATCAAGCACGACAGTATATGAAAAACAATTGAAAATTCATATTTTTTTTTTAAAATAGTGTATAGCCTTCTCTTTATTTATTTAATAAAATTATTTTCTCATCAATTTTCGTCGATGGAAACAAACAAAAAAAAGTGCCAAGCCTGGAGAAATAAGATAGATTCGGAATCAATTTATGACGTAGCTCATTATCCCATGTTTTTCCATTGACGTAAACTACGCGTCATAACTTAATTTCAATTTTTAGAGTTATGCTAATTGACTGTGAAGTAAATAGTAGAGTATTATCGCTATCTCATAGTCGGTGGGAGCTTAGCCCCACAATGAACTAAAAAAAATTTTTTTTAATTTATTTTAAATATAAAATTTTACTTTGTTAAAATATTTCGTTATCATAAATTGTATTAATATTACTAAGCACGCATTTGGATCTTTGTGTTTCTTGGTATTTTTCATTTAAATGATAATTAATATCGATTTCTTTTATTATTTTGCCCCCCCCCCCCCCCATCGTTCTATGGTGTCTTCTCCAAGGGAGAGACACAACTAGAATGAGGATTAGAAAATTATCGAACCAACTTTTCTATTTTTTTTTTAACCAAGAATACACATTAAGACGTCAAGTCCATTCATTCCAATTATTTGAGTGAAGGGGAGAATGTCAAAATATTTTTTAAAAAGGTTATATTAGATTAGATTTTTATACAATACTAGACAATTTTAAATATTGTTGAAAAATATAAAAATGTTTTTTTTTTTTTTAATTTATTCATTATGAGGGCGAATACCTTTCGAATAGCGGGGCGCTCCTCAAAAATTTTTTAGCTACGCCCCTGCTCCATGCTTATATCCATCATCGGAACATAATATTCAACTAAAAAATAAATCAAAATTAGAAATGTTCTTTTCATTCCTTCCAAAATTTTTCCCATTATTACATATTATTCATAAAATTACATTTTTGATATTTCCTTCCCTCTTCATGCCAATTCAAATTTTAAAGACATGTTTTCCACCTACACTTGTTTTTTAATTTAAAAACGTTATTTATAATTTTTTTTTTTAAGTTAACTAGGATGGAAATTTACAATTTTCTGTTTGATCGAAGGCCATTGAACTTGAATTCTCGCTTATTTCACCTTGCCAGTTATAACAGAAGAGTTTAATGACGTATGGAATGTGAGCAGAACAATTCTCAATTAAAACGAACGCATTGTTTCATTCGGATGATTTCCATCATATAATATTTTATACTCTCTTTATTTCTTGAATACTTGATACGTTTTATATATAAAAAAAAAATTCCTTGTTATTTTAAATATTTCTAATTATTGTTAGGTATACGCTATTTATTTGAGATACTTAAAACTAACAATTTGTTTTTTTCTTTTATTTGCAGACAGTACTATTCGTTCTGAATTGATGAAACAAGTGCCGTACATTGCTATGCTGTGTCATGAAGACACTGAGCGTTTGCACTTCGTCATTAGAGACCACCTGCTGCCAATGATCTTCAAATATCTGTCCGACTGTGACAACCAGGTAGGTAACTCTTCTAACTCTTTTTTCAACTATTATTGTCTAAATTTTTTCAAAGAAGATGAAGATAGAGGGCAGCCTGGTGGATATTAGTGAGAAGGATGAATAAATAGACTCCCGAGATGATTTTCAGGCCAATTTATTTGGATTAACTCCTTCCGCTATGGGTCAACGTTTCGGAGCCAAAACGACTCTTTCCTCGGTGTCAAGAAAAACAATTAGCCCTCAATTTTGTCATTTAAAGTTGTGATTAATCACGCAAGTACACATGTGAAAGGCAATGCAGCCAATCGAAGAATGAGCGTGATTAATCACAAATTTAAATGACAAAATTGAGGGCTAATTGTTTTTCTTGACACAGCTGGGTCCTGAAGAAGGAGTCGTTTTGGTTTCAAAGAAGAGTTTATTTTACATAAGAAAAGTTACATATTATTTTAACGGGAAAGAAGCTGGATTATTCAAAAATCAAGATGAGCATATTTTTTATCAAGAATATTTTTCAATTTTGGTCCTGGCCCAACTTCATCATCCAACCTGTTATCAAAAAAACATCTACCGTCAAGTTTGTAGTAATATATCTCCTCAAAGACGCGTCACACAGTAATTTCGAACTTATACTTTGTTGTAAATACTGGTACTGAAATTCCGTGTACTTTTTTTCGCCAGCACATATGATAAATAAATGTACATGCATTGTCCATAATTCGGGACATTAACAATTTTGAAAGACTGAAGATGGGTTAATAAAATTAACCCGAAACGTCTCATTGGATTGTAAAAAATAGGAGGCTTGTTATTTTTGACGTTTACTTTTTTTTGTTTGAAAAGAATACTTTAAGTAGTTTAAAAATTACTTCCATATTCTAGTTAAATGCATAGTATGTAAAGTACTTTACTAGTATAGTCGGCGCCACAAGTGCCTAATCTGCTCAAGATTGTAGGATTAAGCTTAGATAACCAAAATGATTAGTTGTCGAAAGTGTTGTCTTAAAAGTAGCTTTTCTCCTTCAGGTGCATTAAAAAGATCATTTATTTATTTCGATACTGGATACTAGAAGTATTTTTCAAAAATACTCAACATAACCCCTTTTGCAACTCTTATTAGAAAATATTAATTTTTTAATGGTTTATATAACCAGAAACTTTTTTTTTAATGAAGATAAATTAATTCATTATTGTAATTTATATTTTTTAATAAAAAAAGAAGAAATTAATGAATGCTCATTAAAAAATAGCAGAGGCGTTTTATCGACTTTAGATGAAATTTAACAACAATTTTTTTTTTTAATTTTAATCACACACTTCATTACTCTATTTCATAAATAATAAGTTCATAATATTTTTTGTTGATTCATGTTAAATATTCTCTTTATCTAGTAACGATATGATTCTTGGAATTCCAGGTGCGTAAGATATCTCAATCAGCATTGTTAGTACTCATGGAAGGAGCATTAATCGACCAAGCTGTCATCGAAAATGAAGTTTGTCCAGTCATCCTTCAGCTTACAGATCATGAATGTGTTGAAGAGAGTCACATCGGGACCATTGAGGTCAGAACTCGTCTTTTTTTTTTTTTTTTTTCTTTACACTTCTTACATGTTCCAAACTTACCAAAGCAATTATATATTGTGATATAAGCTTCTTTGTTAAAAAAAATAAATAAACTTTTTGTACTTGTAATCATCTTTTTTTCTTAAAAAATAAAAACAAAAAGTTTATTATTTTTCTTGCTTTTTTTTTTTTTATTTTAGGAAATTTTGAAAAAATGAAACTGAGAGGACTCTGCCTGGTGAAAGACATGGGTAGTGAGATGAGTCATTTCCAGCCTCTCACTACCTTGTCTTTCATGTGGCTTTCGTCCGCCTCATCACGTATGACGCCATCATAAATGAAGATAAACTACCGGAAGGAACTTAACTAGTATCGAGCAAAGTTTTGTCATCAAAGCTGGACTGTCATAGTGTGCTAGAATCCGTGCTATCACAGCCAGCTTTGATGAGCAGAAAGTTGTTCACTGCAACTTCAAGTCGTCTTATGTATACATGTTCTTTTTTTTCTTATACATTTTAGTGATGGGAGTCAATTTCAGGTCGTCAAAGTGGATGTGTTGCGTGGTTTTAAAATTCGTATCACAGCCACTTTGATGAGCTTGAGATTGTCTAAAATACAGATGAGCTTTTTTAGTGTTTCTCCATAACGTCCGTGGCCGGACAGTCAAAATGGTTGTGATGTGTTGCATTTGCCGGTCTTTATTCGGTTCATATCACAGCCATTTTTGACGAGTTCGGACGCGTGATACATACATCGATTTCCATGTGGTGGGTGAATCACGCTCACGAAATCATCGGAAAGCTCCTTGGCCGCGCTCACAAAGTGGCTGTGAAATGCCATACGGATTACATATCACAGCCAGCTTTGATGAGCGAGGCCGCGAGCCGCCTCTACATAAAAGAAGACTTCACCAGCTTTTTTTTTTTTATTTTAGCAAGAAGATATATTGTATGTATGGATTAATGTGTGTGTGTGTTCCATTACGCTCATCAAAATGGCTGTGACATGTAGTATACGATTTTCATATCACAGCCAGCTTTGATGAGCATAAACGAACGCCGAGCGTAAACGAACGCCGATTCGAACGTCAAAAGCCTGAACCTCTCCTGGTTAGTTTGCTCCATCTAACCAAGAAACTTTCCCCAAGTGTTCCGCCTTTGTAATTAAAGTCACTCTCTTACAATTAGTGTCACCAACCACTATACCACCTCTGTGCTTTATATCCCCTAAAATGAGAATAGGGTATTTATTTGTTCCCGAGTTAATAGACAATTTTTTCTTTTTATAGACTACCTAATTTATTTATTTCCCTTTTAAACTTGAATTTGAATAATCTTTTATTTTGTCAGTATCGTGACAGAGACGCATATATCACAATAGTTAAACAAGTTAGAAATTAATTTTCCACCACTTGAGATTACTTTTTATTATTATTATTATTATTTTACTTTTTTGAAATATGAGTTAAAAATGGTGAAAAAAAAAATATGACAGTTAATTAAAATGAGTCGCTTTGCTTCTTTTGGAACTTGTAATATGTAGATAAACAAATTATACATTTTATTCTCGCTATACGTTGTTTGTGTGAATTCGCTTTGCTGACAAAAGAGGCCCCTCCGGGGGCCGATGGACTGTGTTCCCTCAACAGCTGATGAGCAAGATGTCGTCGTTGCTCGGCCGAGAATCTACCGAACGTCTCTTCATGGATCGTTTTGCTCAACTCTGTTGCGATTCCGTCATTAATGTTAGAAAAGTCTGTGCAGAGAAGATCACCGATTTTTGCACTGTCGTCAGTCAAGAAGCCACCGAAAACTTCTTTGTATGTTTATTTTTTTTTTTCTATCCTCTCCATTTTATTGACATTAATATAATATTCACCAAAACGGATAAATATAATTGAGTTTATCTTGAATAATAATTAAATAAAATATTATGGTATTGTCACACAAACAGTAATTTAATTGAATTATAAAATTTTAGTTTAACGAACAGTAACTCATAAGAGAAAAGGGAAATTGATAATCAAAATTTAGAGCAGCATCTACAGAGTTTGTTATTTCCATTATATAGCCGAGTCAGCGTAGAATGATTAATATTCCTAACAAATTTTGTCCAGTTTATACATTACCTTTTGCTTAACAACAAATAAATTAAACGACTCAATGAAATTAATTGATTAAAAAAAAACTTTTTTTTTAATTATGGCATATTTAGTAGACCGATGGTCAAGTTTATTTTTCTGACTTTCGGGGGATTTAATATATGCCAGAATAAAGTTGTAACAAAGAGATGTATTGACTTGTCATTAAGTCAAGTCTTTGGAACAACAACAAACACAACTTTATATTTATTAAAGTTGCTTTGCTTTATTAATATAATTCAATTTTGATTCCGGAAATAATTATTTATTAACAATAAAAAATTAATCATGATTTAGAGCTCGTTAGAAAAAAATTTATTAGAACGTTCTTATGAGTATAAATTGAAGTCAGGCAGGCGCTCTTAGCTTTCCAAAAAATTTACAATCAAAATTAAATGAATTTTATTTTATTTTCCAGCTTCCACGATATGTTAAATTATGCTTGGATGAAGTTTGGGGTGTGCGCAAAGTTTGCGCCGAGGTCTTCTTATCAATGGCCTGTTGCGTGTCGTTATCAAAGCGGCGACGAATTCTCACCCCTGTTCTTGTCCAATTACTGTCTGATACTTCTCAGTGGGTTCAGACAGCCGCCTTTCAGATTCTTGGACCTTTTATAGCTACTTTTGCTGACCCTGACACAGTGCCCTTAGATGAGTCCGGCTACCTACTTTTGCTTACTCCAAATTGCGATGAATTCAAGTAAGTTGACTTTACAGATTTACAAGGACCTCCTAAAAACAGATATTTTTTTCAGGATAAGTAAACAGGAGAAGAAAAATCAGCAGCCATTTGTATTTCATTTTTTTTTATTCCCATCACGTTGACGTTTCGATCTCGGTTGGGATCATCCTCTTGTTGTGTCACATTAGTTCTGAGGATGATCACAACCGGGATCGAAACGTCAACGTGATGGGAATAAAAAAAATGAAATACAAATAGCTGCTGATTTTTCTTCTCCTGTTTACTTATACTGATTGAACGTATCTAGATATATATATATATTTTTTTTTTTACAAATATATTAACTTAATTTTATCTTATTTTGAACGACTGCTCAAATTGACTATTTTTTTTTTTCATACAGTAACAGTTATAAGAGGTGGTTTAAGAACTTTCCTAATATTTGAATTTGTTTCCTATTTAATAAACATATCTTTTAGAATAGAAAAAATCGTATAAAATAACTACGTATAATAAAGAAACCACGCTGATATTAATGTGGGATGGGGTAAAAAAAAGGTGGCATAGAAAAAATCAGTAACTCTAATCTTTAAAAAAAAAAAAAAAAAAAAAAAAAAATATTCGAGCCTAGTCATTTTTTTTTTTGCCTGTTCAATCTTTTTAAAAACAATACCAAGAGATAAAAATTTTGTTTAGACATATAATACTACAAAAATGATGATTTGCCCATATCAATTAATCATCTTCGAAATTTTATCACCTTTTTCACTTCTTCCTCCCAACCAAATTTCGTTTTTATATTTCTAATAAATGAAGATTTGTTATTTTTTATTAAGAATAAGAATTCTTTGGTTTCCTATACAAACCTATCATCAGAATAAAATTTTTTTTTTAAATTATGGGAATCTGATTTTTTTTTTTTTTAAATTCCTATTAACAAAGCTAAATAACTTTTTTCATATTATTTATTTAATAATGAAAAACTCGCAATGTTTTTGAAAAAAGATATTTTTAAAATATTTTCTTTTAATTAATGAGCAATGCCTAAAGATATTTTGAGTTAATATAGTAAAAGAAAAAAAAGTTCAGATTTTCCTCCATTTATTTAGATATATTTTTTTCTTTTTAAATTACTACAAAAAATTAACTTTTTTTTTTTTAAATTAATTTATTATAGAATTCACCGACGATTAATGGAACAAGAATTGGAAACAAATGATGCAGAAAATGATTCGCCCGAATTAATTGAATTAATGGAATCTTTGAAGCTACCAGAGAGTGATGTTGAATCGATTAATTGTTCACTTGAAGTAGAGGTTGGATCAACTAAAGCCGCTTCCATACAAAACTCTAATGAATATGAATATTTTTATTCAGAAAATGAATGCGAAGAAGATTTAATTGGTGCCTTATTAACAACACCGAATAAAACTGCCGAGAGAAAAGTACAAAATAGTCCAGAAACAGGGGTTAAAGAAGAAATAACAACAATACCGCAAGTTGTAAAAATAATACAGAATATTAGTGAAATTAATTTTAAAGATAATGAAAAAGAAGAAAGTCATAGTTTATTAAAACCAGAAAAAACAGATGCCTTAAAAGAATCGAATGAAGAAGAAGAAGAAGAACCGCCGAATTGTTGGGAAGAACGTCTACAGGAGTCATATCCGCCCACTGCCGTCAGAGTGATTTCTCGTACTGAAGGGGGTGTCCATGTCCATGTGGACACGGGGGGGCCACCTTCGGATCATTTTAACACGTTTCAATATTGGCGCACTCCAATTCCAGACCTCGAATTGGACATTAGTCTTGCAGGTAATTTTTTTAACTTTTATTCAGGGCCATTTTTCAAAAAACAGACGTTAAAATTTAACATGAGGTGTTAAAAAGTAAAGTAATAAAATCAACGTTAAAAAATGTTATTCTCTAAACCATGTTTGAACAGGGACGTTAACATTTTACTTTTTGGCACCAGGGTTTTAAGATCCATATTAGGATAGCTGTTTTCTGCTTGTTCGTGTTTTTACACCCCTTGATAGCCTATCGCTCATGCGCATTACCAACTTGATTTTTTATTCTCTATTCTCTAGTAAGCTCATCAGACACCAGCGTTAAAAATGCTATTCTCTAAACCAAGTTTTAACAGCGACGTTAACATGTTGCTTTTATCTCAAAGCTGACTGTCAAAATCATAACCTCTCTTTTTGGTTAAAGACGCCATTTTGTTGCATTAAATACGGCGTTAAAATATTAAAAGCACCTTCTAAACATGACCTTAATTTTTAACACTATTGACTAAATGTTAACGTTTTGGCGTTAAGGTTTTTGCTTACAGAATAAAATTTGAGGCAAGGAGGAGGTGTTAAAATTAACTAACGCTGATTTCACATGCTAAAAGTTAACCTTTTTTAGAGAATAGACATGATTATTTCTCATAAATTAAATATCAAGTAAAATTGAAGGTTGCTGGCAACAACTAACTCATTAGTATTCCCTATTCTGGACCACGTCGATCATGGTCAGACCCAGGATTTCCCTCAGGTCGAATTTAATATCCCTCCATCGTCTCTTCGGGTCTTTTCCCAGTGGATTTACGACTGAGTACTTTTAAGGTGGGGATCTCCCTTTCTGCACTTCCTCTCCTTTCTTACTTACGCAGATTAAATCACTATTATGATGTCCAGAGAGACATAAATGGAATGTGAAATTCATAATTATTAAACAGATTTAATTATTCATCTACGTCATTTTTTCTTCAAATTCTAAACAAGGATGAGAAAGATTTAGAGAGACGGTCTTCCTTTTAGAAATCAAAGCGAGTAAGCAACCATGCGATTGGTTAGAAGCGTTATAGGCCATTTTTATCCAAAAGCATTGCTCACTTCTACATCGTACAGTGTTCGAATCTGACCTCTTTACTGCCCAAAGCCGAATTTTAAATATCCACTAAATAGATCGTGGATAGATTTTTTTTTTTTTTTTAAGAAAGCTTATTAATCTAATTCTCTTTGTCCCTCAATCCTTAATTAATAAATAAAAAAAAATCTCTAAAATAGTAAATTATTGTATAAACATAACTAAGTTCAAGATATTTAATTAACTTTCTTTTGTTCGGGTCTTCATTTCCCTAATTAACAAGACAAGACTGTTAAATACGTATAGCACATAAACGAAAATGAAATTAGATATTTCATTATTGAGAGAACTTAATTAATACTAATTTCGTATTAAAACGAAATTAATAGAAAAGGAATCATTAAAATGATATAGAGGAGCTATAAACACAGTTTCAAGGATCCTCTTAATTAAAATCTAGCCAAAAAGATTCTTAATAAGTTTTATTTAATATTAAATAGTTATCATCTGGCTAGAGCATAGTAAATTTTATTAAAATTTTCAATGCGAGACTTGATCATATCGTGGTGTATACATAATCTAAAAGTACCTTTTTTTCATCTCTCTTAATAATACTTTTTCATTACATGAACTTTTTATTTATTTAAAAAAAAAATATAATTCTTATTACACCTTTAATTTAGTAGTCTGTTTGTCATATTAATTTATATCTCTAATTTACATCCAGTTGTATTTAGTCATCCAGATATTCATATAATAAAAATTTAATTAAATTCTCCTTTATAAGCCTTTAAAATGATAACTTGTAGCCGCGAGCTAAGCTACAAAGAGAGAGTTGGAGAAATAATATTGAAAATTAATTATGAATCAAGTAATTCTTAGGGGATGTTACGTTGTTTTGTTAAACTCATAAATAATAAGATTATTATAAATGAAATGTGAAAAAATATTTTTTTTCATTTCATAAATTGGAATTTAATATATAGGGTGTTCCGACTGCCTGGGGCCCGAATCCACTCCCCTTGTCTTCGCTTTGGGAGGCAAGCTGTTCGCATGTTCTTGCTGATAAGATGGCGTTAGGGGTCTTAAAAATTTAGCCAAAAAGCACAAATGTTACGAAAATTTGCCAACAGATGGCAGGATGGTAGGGCTACTAGGGTATATTTAATCTCATGTATTTGTTTGATTTTCGTTGATCTTTTAATAATGAATAGTTTATAAATATTATATATCATTTATAACAGCATAAAAAAATATAATAAGCGGTCTGATAATGCAGGCGGTTAGCCTAGCCTGCCATCTTTTGCAAGAGTGCTGAACTATTTGGCCTTTAATTTTTAAATAAATACGAAATTTATTTTTGATTTGGTCACCACTTTATTTAATTACTATTATAGCTTGGATATTAATGATTTTTACATTGATAGATGTAAAAAAAAAATTACAATTTTCATAAATGTTTTATTTTTTTACATTTTCTATAAATAAAAAAAAAATAGCCGAGATTTAGAAGTCCATCTTCTTCTTCTGTGAAGAACAACCTTCAAAAAAAAAAATATATTTTTTAATTAATCGTAATTTAAAAAAAAAAACCATAAAAAATACTTTAAAATATCTCAGTAGTTTCGGACTAAAGATGCAATGTGCCTTCCTGAAGCTCCTTAAGATTATCCAATATTAACATTTCTCTCTCAACATCTCTAATCTTTCAAACTGTGGTGGGTCATTAGTGAATTGAATTGTTATATGAAAAAATTGGTTATTCCGCTATTTTATGTGTCTGATATATTTGATAGATAAAAATAATAATTCTCATTTCTTTAGCAGGAGGGGAACCGACAATATCTTCATCAATCCCTGCTGCTGTTCATGTTAAAGCAACGGTCACCGATCCAATCTCTCAACGCACATGTGTTTCTGAATTAAATGTATCCGTCGACATGCATCCAGAAGTATGAAAATTTCTTCTTTTTTTTTAGAATAGAATAGAATTGATGTCAATAGAATGATTTAAATTTGATATTATCCATTCCTTAGAAAAATTCAATAAAAATAAAGTTGGGAACTTGAAAAAAAAAAAAAAAAAAAAAAAAAAAAAAAACATATTAGAATCTGAATAATCTATTTTAATAAATTCAAACTTCTATAGAAGTTTGAAAAAAGTTAGAAACCTGATTTACATAAGCTTTTCTATAAAGCGAATGAAAGTGTCTTTTCATCATTTTGAATTCACTATTATATAAAATAAAAATTGCACTCGAAATTAAATTTTATTTCGATTTTATAGGATGTTAATAGTGAAAACAAAATACCTCAAGTAACAGCATCTGCGCAACATCATCTAGTAGCTCCTGATCTAGATGAAGAAAATTTAGAAATAGGTAATTATTTTTTATATTAAAATTAATCGAATCTCTTTTAAATTATACATTAAATGGCATTTCAGAAAATTCAGATTATCCTAATCAACGTTCTCAACAATATCAGCGTACAAGTTGGGGTTCAACGCGACTCAATTCTACCTTTTCTATGGAGAATAATTCATTGTTGGCGAATACAACTTCACATCCACCCCGATGGGAAGAAGCTCATTATCAGAAAATTGTTCCCTCGATACTCATAGAATATTACGTATGGATGCCCGACCAACAGCAAATGGCTGAGAACAACATCCCTATTTATTGTGCATTCTCATTGCCTGCCGTCGCCCTTACTCTTACCAAGGAGCACTGGGATTGCCTTGCAACTGCCTATTATAAGCTCTCAACTAATATTCAGGTAAAAAAAAATTATATTTATTCATATATCAGCCTGTTTTTGATAAAAAGAAAAAAAATAACTGATTAAAAAGTGTTTATTGTAATTATTTAAATAGAAATTGTTATAAACATAATGGAAGGCCATTTAGACCCCTTCTCTATTTATTTCAATTTGTTTGGGTTGAAATAAATTGTCGCTTGATACGGGATGCGAACCCTTGGTACAAATAGCCGCACTTTTTAAGGTTCTCAACCATGTTTGGTTACTTATTATGGAATTTGCAGAAAGTTTTTTTCTTTTAATTAATAAATCCCTTCCCTCCCTTTTTATACCATACTTCCTCCCCACTATACTATCTCCTACTATTATACTTTATTAAACTATCAATTTTCTTTTTTTTTATTTTTTGAGTTTTAATCATCTGACCCCTCTCTATTTATTTCATTATTGATATCTAAATTAACATTTCTTTTTTATGACAAATTTTCGAGAATTTTTTGATCTCTTACTTTTTCTTATTAGATATTACTATTTGACGACTCAATTACCTCAATTACCTTACACCCTGATCTTATTTACAAAAATTCTTAAAACAAATTTTTTATATTAAAGATAATACTGTAGTTATTATTTCATTAATGTTTATTTTAGGAGATATTTTATTTTTGTTTTAAAATCACATTACCTCACTTGGCCCATTTATTATCTTTTACTCAATTAAATATATAATTAACATTTATTCGAATTTTATAATAAAACATTTAAAACTTCAACATCTTTCTTCTTATTTAGTTTTCGATATATATTATTACAAGATTTTCAGAAAAATTATTATAGGGGGAAATGAATTCTTTCCACCCACCCAGATGTTCGCCTGAATTTTTCCATCTTCATACGCACATATTATAATTCCTAATACTGACCCAAATTCACGACGATTTTCTAGTTTTTTACCTATCTTCCATTCATATCTCCATTTCTCCATTCACTCACACCACAACCTCAACCCCCCCCCAAACGAAAATACAACCTATTAAAAAAAATCAGGGAAAAATGTATTGAAAAGAAGAAGAAAATCACAGAGTCTATTTCAATTAATCTATTTAGGTCAAGTTAATTAAAAGTTTTACTTGCAACCTCCCTAATATGCAATCAAATATGAATACCTTGGTTTTTTATTGGGAATATGTAAGGGGTCTTCATAAGCAATCTAACGATCTTTATATAATATAAAGAAGGATTATTAAGAAAATTTTATAAATAAAATTCACTTATTTGAATTTTTTTTTTATTTTACTCGGTTTATCAAAAATTGGCTGATATATCTTAGAACATTTATAAAGTTTCCAATTAAAATTTGTTTCTTTTTTTTTTTTTAGTGGAAAGTTCGTCGTATAATGGCTTCCTGTATTTATAAATTAGCAGAAATTCTTGGTCAAAGAATCACCTGTTGTATTTTAGTTCCAGTTTTTAAAACTATGATCCAAGATGTTGATGTTGTGCGAATTAGTTGTCTCAAACATCTTGCTGATTTTCTCAAGGTTTGTATTTATATTTTTAGAAATCATTTATGTGTGTATGTGTGAGTGTCTTTTTGCAGCATACCCTTTGTGGATTTTTTTAAAATAAGAAATTCCTTTCCGGTCGCTGCTAAAATAAATACTTAAGTATAACTACCATACATCATTGATTTTGGTATGGGTATGGTTTTAAACTTGCGAACAATTTTTTTTATCATTTAATTGAAAAGTTAATTAAACGAAGGGATATACGTAGAAAAATACTTTCTTTTGTTTCGTTTTCATTCGTTATTTCGCTTGGATAAAATAGTTGATCATATTGACCTCCAAGATCATTTTTTTTATAATAAATCCATGTTCTTTGGTACAATAAAATCTCTATAAATCAAATTTATTCATATTGATAAGATAACCAGGAGACAAGGGCTTGTAAAAGTGATTTAATCATGGATATAAAGAAATAGAGATTATTATTGGAGAAGAAAAATCAATTATATATCTACAAATTCGTTGAGAAATTTGGAATCTATTTGCTATCAAAAATTGGGGACGAATAAATATAAGGCTGATTTCTGACTCAGGATGGCCACAGACCTGGAAAACCTTAAAAACCTGGAATTATCTGGGGGGGGGGGGGACTGAGAATAATCATTGAAATATCAGATAATTTTGAAAAGTATCAGGGAATCGCGCCTTCTAAAGCTATGTCAAATTAGTTTTTTAAATTTTTTACCTTTATTTTAATCCGGAAGCTGGTCATGAAGAATTTCAACTCAATATTTTTTGTTTAGAATTGTTCATATAAGTAGGGTTTAAATAACTTACTTTTATTTATTATCAACTTTTGATTTTTTTTGCTATATTTTTAGTACTGGTAAAAATTTCCCATCATTTCCAATCTTGCTTTTATATTATATTTAATATTGTATACATTCAGCGGCGTCATTTCAACTTTTTCTTCCAAATTTCTTCCAAATTGATTTTAACACTACTCCCCACATAGACTTAGGGGAAGGTCTCACTAAGGGTCTTTTTCCCCTCATAACATTTCCCTCAAATTTTCTTAATTCTAATCCAATTAATCACGCCAAGCATTCTTGTTAGAAGTAAAAATAAATTTCTGTTTCTAGTTGTTGAACTTGAGAGCACGAGTTCCATTCTTGCCTCTTCTTGAAGATTTTTTACAAATGGACAATGAACATAATTGGCGACTTCGTGAAGAATTCGCCCAGCAACTCTATTTATGTGTGGGTCTTGTGCCTAGCCAATTGGCAAGACGATATCTCACTCCACTCACTCTTCGTTTGCTTTTCGACCAGATTGCTGCCGTTCGTCGAATGGCGATCCTCCTGGTAAGTTTACAAAAACAAACGGAATACAATAAACATTTTGAATCATTAAACACTAAGGGCCGGTTTCTTCATCATCATTACAAGTGCAAGGCCAATCAACAATTTGTTGAAGAAACCGGCTCTAAGGCCCTTTCACAACACCTTGCTACAATAAATTATTTTTTCGACTCGGCGGATTTATACTTTCAGGTCCCGTCGCAATATATTTTTTAAGTGGCCCTTGTTCTTCATTCTCTATTAATAGCAATTATTAACTAAAAAGCGTCAGAATTAGTAAAAAATCGTTTAATTGATTTAGACTTTCACTATTAGAAATTTTGGCATTAATAATGGTTTATTTTAATAATTAATAAATCAATAAAATATTATTTAGGAAATGCTTTTATCTCACCGACCCCCAGGGATCCTGAAGAGCTAGCTATTTAATTGAATTCATAAAACATAAAAAAGACCTTAAAACAAAAAAAAAGAAAAGAAATTGATATTTCTTTAAAATTTAAAGGAAATAAATAAAGGGTGACAAAATGCTTACAGTTGGAAAGGGGTCAGCTAGAAGAAAGTTCAATAGGGTCCGCGAACTACACAAGTTTTAGAACCCCTGTTCTCTCTGATGAAAGCTGTAGAATTAATAATTTTTTTTTTTGAATTATTAATTATCTACTATCCAATATTGGAATGGAGTCAGTCAAGGAAAGAATAAAAAAACAATTTTTTCTGTTCGAGCGCCGATCAGCTCTTCCTCGGCACAGTCTAATGTCAATATTTACGGATAATAGTAAAACGAATATCAATTTAACATAAAAAAGTTTTTAAAACTGACACACACATGCCTGTTTTAATATCAAAATCATTGGTTAAATCAAGAAATGAACAAATTTTGCATTGTTAATGTTAAGTTCAGTTTTTTGATGTCAAATGATATTCGTTTTACTATTAAATATTGACATTAGACTGTCCCGAGGAAGAGCGTGATTGTCGCTCGAAACGTCGACAGAAAAAATTGTTTTTTATTCTTTTCTTGGCTGACTCCATTCCAATATTGATAATCAACACTCACAGCCAGTCCATAAAAAATTGTATATTAATTATTAAAATAAACCATGATGTCCAAATTTCATTTACAGAATTAAACTAAAATGTACAATTTGTCCCTTGCCCTTCAATTGCGATATTTGCGACTTGATCTGATAAATCCGTTTTTGCATTTACTACCATTAAATTTTTTAATAAGCTTATAAAAAATTTTTTTTCATTGAAATTAGAAATTATATTCAATATATGCCTTGAATTTTTTTGTTTTTACCACATCATAGAAACTATTTCTATTTTCTGTATATTTTTGCTTGATCGAATGACCAAATGGTCCCTTTCGAGGGATCGGTGTGCTTCCTTTGCAACAAGCAAGTGTGGCCGAATCTCCATGGTTTTGGTGTAAAGGAAGCTGTTGCTCCTGTGGTTTTGAGTCCCGAGCTACATTTGGTAATCTCGATCCACCAAAAAAAATATACTCATTGTAGCATATATATATATATATACACTAGTTAAAAAAAACCGCCTCTCGAGAGGTTTCAACTCGAGCTCTTTCTTGGTTTCTTCCCTTCATACGTATGTTGCCTATGCCATCTAAATTACTTTCATTGAATATCATACTTTTTATTAAACTACTTAAATTTGATTCATATTTTTTTACTTAATAAACCAGTATGATTTCACAAAGTAGAGAATTTGGCTGGGGAGGGGGACCAGCTATCCTCCGAAAGGCCTGGAAAGCCCCATTTTTTTTGGGACAGGAAGCTTTCTGGAGGTGAGGGGCACCCCCTAGTTACGCCCATGCAAACTGGGCATATTAAAATAAAAAAAAATATATGAAAAACGATTAAAAATTCATATTTTTTTTTTTTAAAGTGTTATAAATAATCCTTTATTAAAATATTATTTGTTTTATTCCATTTTCAGGCCTCTCAACTTATACATCAAGTTTCAGACGATGAGACAATATTACGTGATTTATTAGCACTTTTTGCTGAAGAACTCGCTCATTCCATTCGTTGGTCGAGGAGACTTACATTTATTTTACTCTGCTCCCGACTTTTAACAGAACAAACCCTATCCGAAGAGGATTTTGCTCGTGATCTTTTGCCTCATCTTACTGATCTCTGCTGGGATAAAGTAGCTAATGTGCGTCTTATGTTAGCTAAAACTCTAACTACGGATCTCATGCCCAACGGTAAAAATAAAATATTTAATTTTAACTTTGTCTTAAAGATAATTTGTAAGATTTGTAAATATAATTTTAACCCATTATACTCTTCATCAAAAAATAAGTTAAATAACTAGTTTATTTTGGTTTAATAAATATTTATTTCTCATTTTTGATCTAGAGCATGCATCAGTTCGCGTAGCTGGTATATATATATATAATATATATATATCATATTAAGTACCCAAACTCAGGAAATACCATTGAATTTTTTCTAAAACATAAAAATTGAGGTTCTGCACATTAAATTCAGATTGTCTACGTTTACAAAAAAATGTGAATTTTATTGCCATTCTAGTTTTAGACACCCTCTTTAATTAATTTTTTATATTTCAGAATATTTCGCCGGAGAAAATTCGCCCCATGCTAAACAATTAATAGCAACTTTGAAACGATTGGCCAAAGACAAAGATCGTGATGTGCGATATTTTGCAAATTTTCAACCAGAAACACCGAGTAGTTCTTGTGAATTAACTCCGAATATCTCTATGCAAATTAAGACAGAAGTAAGTATAACAAATCTCTCTCTTTAAATGATAATGACTTTCACGATTGATGACATTTTGACATTAATCGTAGTTTATTTGTTTAATAATATAAAAAATGTTGCACAATAAAATGCAACATTTTGGCTTCTATTTCTCCAGCCGTCATAGTAAAGAAATAACCACTAATTTGTAAAATTGCATCTCCTGATGAAGACTGTAGAAATAGTGGCCGTTAGTAACATTTTTTCTATTATTAATTAAAAAAAAAGAATATATAAAAAATTTGGCAGACAGACCATGTTACAAAAATTAGAAATGCCTGAACCCCCAATATATATTATATTAATTACAACGGTTATCGTCTAAAGTCTTAAATGGCCTGAGTTGCCGAAAAGACTGTGTGAATGTGTGTGTGAGTGTGAGAGTGGATGAGAAAAAAGTGTGAATGTTTAAAAAAAAAAAAAAAAATTGTTACAAAAATCACTTTTTTGGAGAAGTTATTTATTCATTGATAGTATGTTCTTTTACAAATGTTTTTTATATTATGTTCTTATATCAATGGTTTTGTATTCATGTTAGTTTAAAAAAGTGAGGTGCGAGATAGCCTAGGTGCTGATGCACACAAAAAGCAAATAAATAAATAAAAAATTCATCGGACTGACTGGGATATCGTTAGAATCATATAGGTATTTAAAATTTAAAGATGAGTTCCCTAAAAATGTTTACTTACGATTCCTAAACGTGAGATCATATTTATGAGTTTCTTAATGAAAGTGTTACATTTGCTCTAGATGATGTTAAACATGTGAAATTTTGAATTTTTTTTAATAAGAGATCGTCCACATATTACGTAACGATTTTCTAGCCCTCCTCCATGTCACAGTTAGTTACTTACAAACAAACCCCCCTACAAATATTATGTCACAACATAGAACTACCCCCCCTCCCTCCCGAATAAAATTTCTTATACAAAATTCATATCATTTTACTTTTTTTTTTTGTATATATATAAATTTTCTACCCAAATATTCACTCCATTTTTCCCTGTTGTGAAAATTATTCGACTTTTTTTTTTTTTTTTCAAAAAAATTTTATAAATTCAACTTAGAATTGTTATGTCACACCTAGAGAAACCTCCGGGTCCTCCATATCACTATTAGCAACGTTTTGTCCAGACCCCCTCCTCCCCCCTAATGCGTAACGTAATATGTGAACGACCCCTAATCCCAATCGTTAGAATCTATCAGAATTAAATTTAAAAAATTTTTCAGATCTTTCGAGTGCAGTCAAATAATAATAGTTAAAATAAATTAAGATGCCTTTCATAAATTTTAGCGAAAAAATAGCTATCAAAATTCGGAAAAAAAATTATTTAAAAATTGTGTTAATTTTTTAACAGCTTAAATTTATTTCTCTTTAACCAAAAAATTTATGTTTTATTCGCACGTAATTTTTTCTTACCTATATATATACCATATATCCCCCATTCTTATATATTCTGGCCAAATGGAGATTTTGCCATTGTCGGACATCCGGGGCCAATATATTAAAAAATATATATATATATATATATACGTCAGAAATAAAGGAATATATTCAACATATATACTATATACGTACATAAATAGGTAAGATAATATTTTTTATTTCTAAAGTCTCTTCCAGTTTCTACCCTTCTCTGGTTCGTTAATTAAAAAGTGGGAAAAATATTTTTGAAATCTACAATACGTTTAGGATAAAGGTCGATTACTTCATACATACATACATTAATCAAAATATGATTTTTCTTTCAAGGTTTCTCACATCGGCGATTTGGATTCCTGATGCTTCGTCGCTGCAGCCTCCTCAGCTGCCCATGTCCATTATGTCACTTGCTCATAAAATTCCCTATAATTTTAATTATGTTACATTTCAACATTATTAGAGCAAATTTTTTTTTTTCACTTTTAGTAAGAAATTCAAATTTATATTATTTAACTTAATTTCAATTTCCACTTTTACTCTTAAAAAAAAAAAAAAATTAAAATAACAATAAAAAAAAAACCTTTGTATTTTTTATGTAAATTTTAATATGAATTTTAAATATTATGCATAATATAATTTTAATTATATTTAATTTTTTTTTTTTTTTGTACGATTTTTTTTTTTTAAATAAAAAAACTATTATAATAATAATACATTTGCTCACACAAGAAAAATAACATTCCAAACATGAAGCATTTCGAAACTTTCAACATTTCTATTATCTAAAACTATTATATTAATATTTTTATAGTGCCAAAAATCGTTGTTTTTTGTATATATATAAAAAAAAAATTCCCTGTTTGATCCTAAGATATGTTAAGAAAGTTTAATAATTGTTTAAATAAGAACAAAAAAAAAAAATGAGTATAACTCTACTTAATATTATTTTATTTTTTATTAATTTACATTTTTTTTTTCTGTTATAAATTATTTTCAGAAAACATCGAATAAAATTTTTGATAATAATGTATTAATAAAGAAGAAAAAGGCAAAACTAGATCTCATAATATGGGAAACAAAGGGTTTAACTCTGAATTAATATATAATAATTTTAAAATTACATTTTATTTAATATAATAAATGTTAATTTAATAAATAAAAAAAAAACTAAATTAAACAAATATCCTTTTCCTACATCCTTTGATTATTTATTATTATTATTTATCTATAAATTATAAAAATAAAAGTGGAAAATAGTAATATATTTAATATATAATTTAAATTAAATATTAGCAATCAATTTTTAATATTTTAATGACAGCATGGACAAGGCAAAAATAATAATAATAATGATTAATATATTGTAACAATAAATAAAAACTTTTTTCTTATAGTTATGTAGTTTTGGCAAAAAAAATAATTTTAAAAATCCGGCCTAATTAGGACAAGTTTGAAGGACTGCCCAATAAAAAACGAAGGGGGTGATGTATAAAAAAAAATTTTGACCGCACATCACTCACATCTTCGCTAATCGAAAGTTGTGTTCTGTGCTGTCGAAACAAATTTTTTTTTGTGCCCCTTATATTTACCTATTTAGTTTCCTTTATATAATCACATAGATCAATTGAAATAAATAGAAACAGGGTCTAAATGCTCTCATAAGTTCAAGAATTCTTTGGCTGATATTGTTCAAAAGCTTCGTGCTACTTGCTAGTGGGGTACCTAACTTGAATATCAAATTTAAACCTGATAGCTCTTTTAGTTCTTCAAATATTTTTTTCACACATACACAGACATACCATTTTGCTGGATTCACTGGACCTCAAAACGAGTATTTTCATCAAATTGGAATGCAATACTTTCTCTATATGTATAACATATAGGTAAGAGAAAGTAAAATTGAATCATATTGAAACGTCGTTATGTTAAAACGGTTCGGTTCAGTATTCACCAAGAAAATAAAAAAATTTTGCTTAGAGAAGAGAAAATTATTAATTCTGGAGATATATTATTTTCGCTATATATACATGTACATTCTAAAACTTTTTTTTTTTTTATATACATATATAAAAAATTAATCACGATAGGTGAAAAGGAGAAGAAAATCCGCAGCCAGTTATATTTCATTATTTTTATTCCATCATGCTAACGTTTCACATGGCTTCATCGGGTTAAGAGAGACATGACCGAGCTTGGCCTGTCGGAGACAACAGCATTGGAAAGGAAGGAGTGGAGGGGGAGAGTAAGGTCCGCCGACCCAGCACCGCGGGATTAATAATGGCGAGGACAGAAGAAGATGCTGACGTTTCGATTCCGGTTGGGATCATCCTCAGAACAGATTAACTATACAAATTAAACACTAGGTTATTTAGTTTATTAATTAAAAAAATTAACACTTGATACATTCTAATCACTTCTAATGATGACAAGGAATTGTCGAAATACGTATCAAGTGTTAATTTTTTAATTAATAAAAACAAATAACCTAGTGTTTAATTTGTATATTTAATTTTAATATACTCTGTGGTTTACGAATAATAAAAATATTTCATTTTAAACGTAAATACTGTTCTTAAAATTAATTTTGTTTTTATTTTTAATAAAAATAAATTATTTATTTCTAAATAAATTTTGAATATAAAATTTTTGAATTTCGAATCGACTTCGATATGTATACTCTGTGAGTCGACCCAGGGAGATGCTTTTCACCATTGCATGCAGCGTCTCTTTATCTCATCTTTGCCCAAGTCTGATTATTCACGTGCACCTGTCATCAAATTTCTTCTCTTTTAATTATAATTATAAGGTCAGTAAATGATTTAAACATTTATTTAAATTATTCTCAATAATTATTTTGAAATTTATTAATTAAAATAATATAGGAATATTTCAAAACTCGAGAATAATTCTTTGTCTAACTGTCAATATAATAAACATTCATTATTTTAATATTTTATCTATTTTAATTAATCTAAATTCGTTTTAAATAATATTTAAATAACTAAATTATCAATATTTTGTTTGAAACAAATATCATTCATTATTTTTTTAAAGTCAACCAAATATTTAATTTCAATCAAGTTAATTTTTTTTAGCGATTCTTAATTTTTTTATTTAAAATAATTATCCCTCTTATTTTTAAAATATATTTTATATTATAAATGAATTTAAATTATTTTTTATTTCAGACATGATTTGGAGCACGATGATGATCCTTTCTATTTAATTAAAATTCTCATGAGGACAGGAAGATAATGATGCAATATTTGTAAGTAAATATATTTATATATATATCTTTATATATTTCCTTTCTATTTTTATTATCTTATATTTATCTTAATTATGAATTGAACTCAAAATGCAAAAAAAAACAAGACTCATTTTAGCTGGTTGGAAATCTGAATGACAACCAAATGACATCCATCATATATATACAATATTTAACATGAAAGATTAATTTTTTTATTTTATTAACTAACATTGTTTCTAATGACTTAATGATATACCTTAATTTATTAAATGAATTGATTTTTTTAAATTTCAGAAGTGATTGGAAAATTTTGTAATGTATATATATATATATATATACAGTATATAATGAAAATTAATTCGACAATCTCTTTTTAAAAAGAACAAAAAAGATACTACTAACATCTCAGGAACGAAATAAAATCAAGGCAAGTTCAATCTACTCTTTATATTAAATGAAAAGTTTCAATTAAAATAATATAAAAATATAATTTCTTGGCCTGTTTCGTTTGTTATAATATGACTAGGCTAAATTGGTCTGATTCTATGCTATTTGAATTTTTTGTGTCCAAAAACAAAAAAAAAAACTCTTTTCAATTTAATTTACTCACATTTAATCACATTACTATTTTATCTATTCATTTCTTTATTTAAATTTTTCAAATTTCTTAAAATAATTAAATGTCCTTACATTATTAATTTCTTTTAACTAAAGTCCTCTTGTTGATTTTTAGTTTAGATGGAATTTATTTTAATTATTATCTAAATGATTTTCCTATTTCTATATTAATTATTTTGTTCTCTTATTATTTTCAGAACTGGGTCTTAATGCAATTCATGATTACTTGATGCTCACCCAATGTCGCCTGCTGCACTTTGACATCTGGTGAGTTATCTAATTATTTTATATTTGCATTTAAAATATAATATAGATATATAATTTATATAGTAGAATTCATTGCCACAAAGATCCTCCCCCCAACCTCCTAATTTACTTCAGAAAATAATATATACTTATCATTTTATTTTCAGAATTGGATCCAATTTGCCTTTCTTCGAGCCAAACTCTACGTTGCTGCTGCAGTTGTCGATTGGTGAGTAATTTTATTTAAATTTTTGAAATAGGATTTTTTCTCAAGATTAAATTTTAATGAATAATAATAACAAAATAATTTGAAGAGATATTTTTATGAATTTTTTTTTTCATTTTGAAGTTTAGAATTTAATTAAAAAATAATTTCTTTATAAAATCAGTAAAGTTTTGTTTTTATCAGAATTTTTATTACATAAAGTGAGATTTACTTATCAAGGTAAAATACTATTTTAAAGGGATGGTTGAGATTTAGTTAAATTAAAGGCTAAAAAGGGGTGGTTAAGTAAATTAATAAATAAACATTATAGAGTAAATTGTTTATTCAATCTCTTTATAATATAACTTAATAAAATATTATATTGCATTTGTTTGAGCCTCGTCAAATATGCTATTACGGGTATCAATGGATGCTGATGAGGCCCTTCCAAGAGTCGCTTTTCACTAGTATAAAATTAATCCCATAGTCTTGTCGCCTTCTAATTTTTCTCTTGTATTCGTTTTCACTTATTTCTTTTTTGGGCTTTTCCTAGGCCGTCATCGTGCATCCTATAATGCTAAACCAGTTTTTATGGGCATTTGCTAAGGAGAAAAATTAGAAAGTGGAAAATATATATATATATATATATATATATATATAATTTTTTTCAGATTTCTTTGTCACTTATCTCTTCTTCTTCTTTTTTAGGACAAGGACCTGTTTATTCCAGAGCATCCTTCCACCAATTTCTTGGTCGACCATGACTATAGGGGCGTTCTCATTTATTTTCCTCACCAACTCTTCATTCATTCTTAACACGTGTGCACTCCACTCTGTCCTCCTCCTTTGGAGCAATGTTAAAAATACGAAATTGATTTGCAGCGAGGACGTTGCTCCCGTTGTCGATAGGCACAAGGATGAAATCAAAAAACGTAATGAATCTTAATTTAAAATATAATTAATCACTAGCGCTAGGAGAAAACTTTTTTCCTGAAGGCCTGTCGTGTGCGGCGATCGACGATTACACACTTATCGTCGGAAACAAGACAACTCACCCTCCTCATTGCATTGATTCTCAACATTTATTTTAATTATGAGTTAATATGATGAGGAGGATGATAAAAGTGTAATTGTGGGCTGCCGCACACACAGTGTCTTCAAAAATCTTTATAAATTCTCATCTTAGTGATCCGCCATAATTATATTTGGATCATTTCTTCATTATTAATATTTGTAAAAGTGGAATTGCAAAAAGTGTTGATTGCAGCGAGGATGATCCTCCCGGTAACGATATACACAAGGATGAAGGGAAATGAAATTAATCTTTTTACTTTCTCTTAACTATATGTATATGTTAATATACATAAATATATAGGGAGAAAGTATTGGATTCAAAAATTCGATGTCAAGATTTTGTTTTGAGGTCCCCTGAATCCAAAAAAGTGTTTTCGCGACATGGTCTGTCTGTCTGTCTGTGTGTGAATCTGGGTTAAATTTAAACCATGAAGGAATTGAGCTAGGAGATTGAAATTTTATATTTAAGTTAGGCACCTCCCTAGAGCGTGAAAATAAGCTTTTAATCAAAATCGGCCAAAGAGTACTAATACTTTGCTGATGTAGTTTTTCAGTTTTTTTTTTCGTTTTTCTCAAAATTCGCTCCCAACGATTTTGATTAAAATTCAAAAATCAATTATTTTTTAGATGCTGGGTGTAATCGTGTATAATACATACCCTTTGTCATCCGTGACATAAATCTAATCCTCTTTCTCGCTCTTCAAATCAACGATTTATCAGTTTTAAATAATCAAAAAATCAATAAAATATATATATATATATATTAGAAATTGTCAGATAGAATATTTAACATTTTAATAGAGTATTTTTTACTTTCTCTTACCTATTTATATATGTAATATATATAGAGAGAAAGTAAAGGATTCATATCAAAAATTCGATGTCGAGATTTTGATGGATATACACGTTTTGAGGTCCCCTGAATCCAAACATGTGGTTTTCGCAACATGGTCTGTCTGTGAACAAAATATATTCCTCTTTCGGCTACAAAGACCATTAGGGTTTTAATTTACATATATTTTAAATTTGATAATACCAATGGCTACCGGGGGACGTTCAACCCACTGATCAATGACATTGTGAAAATAAAAATAATCATTAGAAGGGGTCCCCAAACATGTTAGGATAGTTTTAATATTCAATCTCACTGTTTTTTAATTAAAACATGAAAATTTAAATAACAGGAGCCGATAACCGACTCATTACATTCTAAACCGTTCCTTCTATTTTTTTCTTTTATATATATATATATGCATTTAGCATCCAAATGCTCTCTTTTTTTGCTGCACCTGTACTTGCTCTTTTCCATTCCATAACATCATCAGCACCTTCTCTTCAACTTATTTTATATATATATTTAAACACTTCTCATTCATACTCACACACACATTCACACAGTGTTTTCCGCAATTCAGGCCATATAAGACTTTGACGATATCCGTTGTTAATTAATATGACATATTGGGGGTCCAGGCATTTTATTTAAGCCATTTGGTATCCAAATGGCTCTTTATATATTCAAAATACTTATGACTAATTATAATTCATTTATTTTTTTCAGCTATTTCGTGAAAAAATTACGCATCTTTAAAAAAATATTTTTTAGATGTAAATTTACACTTTTTTTACTTTCTCTTAGAGTAAAGAAAAGCGATTGTTTATTTTGTTTATTAGTTACTTCAAGCCGATGTTTCGGTCAGATATCGGACCATCCTCAGGGCTGAAGCGTGTCTAATAGTAACTAATAAACGAAATAAACATAGCTTCCATACTCTTTTCTTTATTCCTTACTACAAGATCTATTCAGCTCACTCTAATACTTTCTCTTATTTTTTATCCTTTTATTTCTCATTTTATTTTAATTACCTAATTTTTTAATTGAACAAAATTAACACTCTCATTTAAAAACAAAGGGATGTTCTAATGGAAAAAAAATCAATCCTATATTCACCCATCAAAACTTATTAACTCTTTAGTTTAACATTTTATTTTTTTTAAATTAATGTTCAGTGATAATATAAAATTTATTTTTTTCTTAATTATCTCTTTGTTTTTCTATAAAGTAGGATTCGAAAAATAGAAATGCCTCTAATTATATGCGATCTTATTTATTTCAACTCGGAAAGCAATGGGCATGGGAGGGGGGGGGGGGGGCTGCCTGCTTTCTTCCATCAAATAACATTAACAGCAACTTCTCTTCAGCTCATTTATATTTATTTAATTCAATTATTATTTTCTCATATTTGTCCATGGGTCCGAATATCTAATTAACAAGGCGCACGATTACATGCTTTCAAGAAAATACCCGAATTAACACAAACAATTTGGCTATTAATATTTTTTCTAATAACTTTTCGTTAATTTAAAAAAGAATCCTTTCTAAACATCTTATGCCTTCCTGTAATTTCTATTATCAAAATTTTATTTTCCCCGTCTTATTTATCATATATAGGTGATAAAATATTAACTTTGAGTAAGATATTTAAATAGAAAAAAAAATTATTTTTAAATGTAATTAATTATATTTTCTTTAGTTACAGCATCTCTTCATCTGTCTCTTGGCAACGATCAACTCGAAGTCGGCTGAAACAAATCAAAAAACAAATGAGGGAGCATCAAAAAGAAGCGAAATCTCAACACATAAACACTATGTTAAGTAAGTATAGTGAAGAATGAAAAAAATACTAAATGTCATAGCCTCCCTAATATTTTATTTCTCTGCTACTAATATAGAAAATAAACCAGAATGAGTATGAAAAAAATAATTAAAAACTATATATATGATATTTAGAAAAATGAAAAGACATTTAAATTTAAAGTCATATATTATACTTTAAATACTTAGATATCTTACAATTAAACAGATCATTCAATAGTCATTAACTTAATAATTAGTAATAATTCAATAGAAAAAAAGCTTTTTTAATAATGATTTTTCTTTTTTATATTTTTCAGACTCAAAAGACACAACCCAGTAGGCGGGAATAAAGATGAAGAGTTTAATTAAACCTCCAGATGATTAGTCGATTATTTGCTCATTGTCAAAAGAAAGGTCGATAAAACAAGAATATCTCATAAAAAAGGAAGCAGCACGTCTTTTTTTTTTTTGAAAACGTTCGACTTTGTAAGTGTTTAATTTTTAATCCAAAAACTCCCCACGCTCTAATAATAATAAGAAATGTTCTTTAAATTCAGGGTGGCTCTATGAACTAAGGATTTTATTTTACTTTTTTTAGGGATTTTATTAGAACTTATTCAGCCCTAGTTTCTCATTTATATTTCTTAATAATTATTTTCTTTTTTTTTTCAGAATTTCATTACAATTGCAACTTGTCTTTCGCCCAACTCATCGACCACTTTAGAAAATATCTTCAAAACGTTTGTGCATTCTATTTGAAATTTGCTGTTGCCCTCGACTATTGCTCAACTCAGTCTCCTCCTGCATTCTGTGAGTATTTAAAGAGACCCGTTGCTTCGATCCCTTATTCGTGATGATATTTTTTTTTTTAAATTTCCTCTTTCGGCTACAAAGACCATTAGGGTTTTAATTTACATATTTTTTTAATTTGATAATACCAATGGCTACCGGGAGACTTTCAACTCATTGATCGATGACATTTTGGTATTTTGAAAATAAAAATAATCATTAGAAGGGGGACATACATGTTAGAATAGTTTTAATATCCAATCTCCCTGTTTTTTAATAAAAACATGAAATTTTAAATAACAGGAGCGGATGACTGTCTCATTACATTCTACATCGCACTTCGCTCTTTATATATTCAAAATACTTAGATTGCCTATGGCTAATTATAATTCATTTTCTTTTAAAATTATGATTATTTTAATTCACATACATTACGTTGTTTTTTACTTTCTCTTACCTCTATATATATGTTAATATATATAGAGAGAGAAAGTATTAGAATCATGTCAAAAATTCGATGTCGAGATTTTGATGGATATACACGTTTTGAGGTCTCCTGAATCCAAAAAAGTGGTTTTCGCGACATGGTCTGTCTGTGTATGTGTGTGTGTGTGTGTGTGTGTCTGTCTGTGTGTCTGTGTGTCATTTGGTATCCAAATGGCTTAAATAAAAATGCCTGGACTCCAAATAATAATATATATGCATAACGGTTATCGTCAAAAGTCTTAAAGGCCTATGTTGCCGAAAAGACTGTGTGAATGTGTGTGTGAGTGTGAATGAGAAAAAAGTGTGAATGTTTAAAAAAAAAAAAAAAAAAATTTTACATCTTGAAAATCGAATGTACCGTACTGTCGGAAACTAAATACATGTCGACACAAAAAATCTGGTGAGACAAGCACAGTACACAACTTTCGATTACCGAAGGTAAGAGAAAGTTGTGTGCTGTGCGCCAGTCACACCAGATTTTTTTCAGCTATTTTTCATGGAAAAAATTACGCATCTTTAAAAAAATATTTTTTAGATGTTAATTTACACTTTGTTACTTTCTCTTATAGTAAGGAATAAAGAAAAGAGCCATTGTTGATGTTTATTTCGTTTATTAGTCACTTCAAGCAGACGTTTCGGTCAGATATACGACCACCCTCAGGGAAGTGAAGTGTGTCGAATAGTGACTAATAAACGAAATAAAACATAGCTGCCATCACTCTTTTCTTTATTCCTTAATACAAGATCTACTCAGCTATCCCACCTCACTCTAATACTTTCTCTTATTTTTTATCTTTTAATTACATTCTATTTTTACTTTCTCTTACCTCTATATATATGTTAATATATATAGAGAGAGAAATGTCAAAAATTCGATGTCGAGATTTTGAAGGATCTTCGCGTTTTGAGGTCCCCTAAATCCAAAAAAGTGATTTTCGCGACATGGTCTGTCTGTGTGTCTGTCTGTCTGTGAACAAATTATCTCAAGAACGAAAAGAGCTATGAGGTTGAAATTTTATATTTAAGTTAGGCACCCCCCTGGGACGTGACACGAAGCTTTTGAACAAAATCGGCCAAAGAGCACTCGTACTTTACTGATGCACTTTTTCAGTTTTTTTCGATTATCTTAAAATTCGCTCCAACGATTTTTTTTTAAATTCAAAAATCAATTATTTTTTAGATTCTCTATAAAATGTATATTCTCATTTTGTCATTGAAATCTTCTGAAGACCACTTTACTCTTGTACTCCATAGAAAAGATAGGAAAAATGGTTGCCATGGTAACAAAATATAAATATTTTCCCATACTTATAAATTTTACATCTTGAATTCAATTGTACCCTACTTCTGTCGGAAACTAAAAACTATGTCGACACAAAAAATCTGGTTAATTCTGTAATCGAAAGTTGTGTACTGTGCGCCAGTCACACCAGATTTTTATTATAGGACGATATTTAATTTTAACCAAATTGAATTTACTTTCTCTCTTTATTTAATAATTAATTGTTTTCTTTTTTTAATTTCAGAATTCTTTCCTGGCGGCCTCATGTCATTAATTCAGAAGAACTCAGTCATTTCGCTACTGTCATTTGGTGAGTTTATCTTTTTATTCATTTTCTAATTACACTGTGCTACAAGAAAAAAAGCCCCGAGAAAATTCCTTCAGATTCTTAAGTAAAATGACCTCCTGAATCCAAATATGACCTCCATTTTCCCCCACCACCAGGGCCGTTCCTGGCGGGCGTGCACTCCGTGCCAGCACGGAGGCGCCAGTCCCAAAGGGCGCCGGAGGCGCCTTCCAAAGGGCGCCGGTGGCGCCTTCCAAAGGAAGGCGAAGACAAAAAGCCAAAAGGGCGACGGGGGCGCAAACCCAAAGGGCGACGGAGGCGCAAAGCCAAAGGGCGACGGAGGCGCCTTCCAAAGGACGGCGGAGACTCAAAGCCAAAGGGCATTTTCGTGCCTGGGTCCTTGGTCCGTCGCAAGTGAGAAAAATTTATTTCAAAAGAATTGGCTGCCAATCATTTGAAATAATTGGCGTAACTATATTGAATGGCGCCCCCCGCGGGTACAAGAATGTCGCCCCCTCCAAAAAAAAAAAAAAAAAAAAAAAAATGTTAAATAAATGTAAATTTTAAATAGCTTTTTTATTTAAAAAAATAAAAGGGGAATGAATGACTT